>PVJN01000878.1:0-166899 GCA_004026805.1 Lasiurus borealis
AAAAAAGAGTACGATTGAAAATAAGGTTTTACTGACTTAGGAAGTGAAAGCGTTAATTATGCCATTTTGGAGGAACACTCACCTTAATATTGATGTCGAGGCAGATACCATATTCATCTTAAACTACCCCAGAGCAAAGAACCTGTGAAGAAGACAGTTACCTTTGGAACCATATTTATCATGTAAATAGCTCAGAAAAAGATACTGCCAGTTACATCTTTAAAATACAAAAATGCATG
This sequence comes from Lasiurus borealis, assembly GCA_004026805.1. Classification (NCBI taxonomy): domain Eukaryota; kingdom Metazoa; phylum Chordata; class Mammalia; order Chiroptera; family Vespertilionidae; genus Lasiurus; species Lasiurus borealis. Next base: position 240 of record PVJN01000878.1, read on the forward strand.
CATTTCACTATTTTGTAAATGCCAGAGAGATGCCGCATCCGTTAGAGTTAACGGTGCGGCACTTTTGTGTTCAGTAGCATGAATCATTAATCATGAGACAGGCCATATTCTTGTACTGCTTCTGCTTTCATTACTTGGCCTAATTAAACAGTTCTCTGAACTGGAATCTCAGATTCCTCTGTTACAGATTATCATTAATTATGGTGAAAGTGCTCAGAGATGTTGGACTCAATTATATTCTACTCAACTCTGGCACCGTGTGATTCATTGCGCAGCCTGCTCTGCAGATGTACTCTTTTCTTATCTCGCACTCCCACTTTTGTAAATTGGGCTCTGGCAGCCAACAAACTAAGAGTTATGTGCAGCGTTTTCATTAAAAACATGTTGAAGAAGCACAGACCAATTAAGGATTCTGTATTTTATAAGGAGTGATGAGATGAACAGTGGATTCTGGGAGAATTAGCTCAGTGAAGAAGCAATCTCAATCCCATTGTATTGCTAAATTTGGTACCTCTTTTTTGTTTGAGATCCATTTGGTTAAGTCACTGGCTGAAACTTTTTTTATCATTTAAAATAAATTGATTTGTTGCTAGTCAATAGGAAGAAACTCAACATTTTGTTTGGTGCATGTGTAAGCTACCAGAAAACATTTCTAGTGACTTATGCCAATCACATTACAGTTCAAAAGATATTAATTTCATCAATTTAGACAGTCATTTTTAGTGTTATATAATGAAGTTGGTTCTATACCTGGAAGTCTAAGAAGACTAGACTGGAAGATGGGATAGACAAAGCCAGAATAGCATGATTTTTAGGCCTCAGTAGAATTTAAGCTGTGTTTTGAGGGAAGAGGAGTGTATGATTTGACATATGGCACATGTAAATTTTATAATCCCAAAGTAGTTCTACTGCATTTAGAATTTATTTGTTTAATGATTTTCTTCTTTTTTTCTTTTCTTCATTTTCTCTTTTCTTTTAGATAAATCAAAAGATTTTTCTTTTGTTTTTGATATTATGAAAATTATGTGCACTTCAAAAATGTAATTTAGCCATTAAAATAAAACAAAGCATGTAATAAAATAACTTCCTCAGTTTTTTCATTGGCTACAAAACTGCATACTAATAAGCCAAATGTTTAAAATCAATAATATTTAGCATTTTGTGGAAAGACAAATGTGCTTATCTAATTAATATAAATGTGAAAACTACAAACAATAGAATGATATAAATTTTTATTTGCAGATTGTCCATTAAGAAGTGATAAGGCTTTGTTACCTCAATAATCATAATTGTAGTGATTAAGCATGCAGACACAATTGGGTAGAGTCTAAGAAGGATATCCATTTTTCTTTTTCTTTCCCAAATTTTAGATTATAATAGTAAAGATCTGATTTTAGAAGCTATTATTAAATTAAAGTCCATTCTTATTAAATTTACTTCTGCTGTCACTTTTTAAAAAAATAGTAAGTTATCAAGGGTTTTTACTTAAAAATATTTATTCAATAAAAATTAATATTGAGACTAATTTGTATAATGTACAGTTTATGCTATTACTGATAAGAGATAATTATATACCTCAATAAGTTTTTTTTAAATTACGTTAGAATATAATTTCATAATATCACTTATAGAAACCAAATAAAACTTTCAGAGCTGTACTTACAAACTAATTATTTATTTAAATGCATTAAGTGGATTGAAGCCAATACTCCTTAACAGGCAAACATAATACTCTTGTTCTATCTGAGAAAATGTATAAACATGATTTGTTTAAAGTAAATATGAGGTTAAGGATTTTCTCTTCCTCTCTCTGATTCTATTTGAAAAGTATGGTGCCAAATCAAACAGTCAAAACTGCTGTTGTTTGTTTTCTGTTTCTCGTCTGAGAGGTTAAAACACACACATACACACTCACACAGACACACACACACAATTATCTCTTATCACAAAGCTATTCTCAGGGGTAAAATATGGGCATCTTTGTCTGGTTCAAGTTAACTCAACTAGTTACATGTCTCATTATTATTCTTAGCTTTCTATTTTTACAAACATCATCTTCATTTATTTGACATTAAAAACTATCCTCATTCTCATCTTAAAACCACTTTCCTATAGGTTAATATATGTACTGGATACATTCATCCAAAAGAGCAGCTCCAAAAACAAAGGAAGGCTAGATATCCTTTATCATATTCTTATATTTTCTAAAAGTTTCTATTTTGAGTTTTCTTAAAATTTAAATGTTTATGTATTTCCATTGACTATATGTCCATTTCTCCTGAGTGCAGGTCTGGAATAAAATAGAATTAAAACAACTCAGAGAAAAATAAAAGTTCTAGTTATAAGCCTTTTGGCTTAACAGTTTGTAGGTTTTCATATCCTGCAGTAGTTTCAGGTTTTAATATATATGAAAATCAGTGGTCTTGTATCTATGCATATATGTCATCTATAATATAATTTTGACAGATGGTGAGCTGGATAAATCTAGTCCCTGACTGTGGGAAAGCTTGGCTTGACTTGCCACTCTACCAAAAGTTGTTTAAGAAGGCATTCACGTGTATTTATTTTTTAAATAAAGATTCATTTTTTGGCCTGCCCTTATTTCTCATTGAGATGCTGCCATCCCCATCTTTGATGGTTCCATATACACATTTTACTTGAGCTGCTATGATTTTTTTTGTACAGGATTATTCCATGCATAATGCTGATGACTATACTATTCTACATCTCCTCCTTATTAAAAATAAATATGTTGCCCTGCCCCTGTTTGCACCATCTAAAATTCTGACAACAATATCTTACTTACAAAAATACAAACCTCGAAACCAGGAAGCAGTTTCTGTCACTAGCAGCTCAGACAGACTGCTCATTGAAAATGTAATACACTGCTGCCGTGTCACAGGTCAGCTGGCAAATGGCAATCTGAATTTTAAAAGGAATATGAATAAAATTCTGTTTTATTTTGAAAATGAACTTTCTGCCCTCCATCATGAATCCAATATATGTCTTAATCTTCTATGCTCTTGAAGCCTGCGGCTCCTGGCTGAGTCCTTTGACTTCTGAACCTAATAAGGAAATAGGTTGTTTTCTCATCCTCGTCTCATTTTTAGAAGGGCTGAAACAAACAGTCCCCTATTTCAAATGTAATTGACAAAGCATAAAAACATGGATGTTATATAATTTTAGGCTTACAACCAAGCTCAGTACTGGGATGTTTTATTTTTAAATTTGATTAAGATGTTATACCTTTTGAAATGCGCTGTCAAGATTCGAAATAAAAATTTCCAAGTGTACGGTTGCATGTTTACCTTAGAACTAGGCATGTGAAGCTGATAAAGGATAGAATGGATAATGGCACACTTCAATTGGGAACATTTTCCTTTAACCTAGACATTATTCATAACTCTACACAGAGATGTATAGACAGAATGTTAAAATATATATTCATGGCTATTGCTGCTGTTTAAAAACCAACTGGATGTGCACTGTATACCTACATTTGTTTTTGCACTAAATATGAGTTTGTTTATCATTATGTTCTTACCTTTCTAAACTGAACATTTCCACATTCATTTAAATTCATGACTTCTAATTAGAGAATTAAATGCTCTTCTTTCTAGAAAAAAATAGGATTTTTATTTTTGAATGTTTGTCCTTTTTTATTTAAAAATCTTTAGAATGATATGTTGCCATGACATAATTACTCCTTTCTTATTTTTCATAACATAATTAAGGGAATTATTTTTAAAAACATAATTGGCAGAATGTGGAAACATTTAAAATAAGTGCAGTTAGGCATGCTATGTTGCTATTGCTTCTCATAATCATATTTGTGTAGCATCATCACAACCTAACTGATCATTCTAAGGACATAAATGCTGACATTTCAATGAGTATGGGTGCATGCTGTGTGTATGAGAGAAAGAGAAAGAGAGAGAGAGGTGCACATGCACACTTAAGCAAACAGCTATTTTAGTATTTGGAATTTTTAACCCAAAACTTGTCCATTACTATTTTTCAAATTAGTAAATAATATATACATTAAATTTATTTAGGCATTATATAGTCATTCTAAGCTTATAGCTCTTATTATTAAATGTTACAAGAAGAAAAACCTTTTTAAGACATTATTTATATAGCTATGTTTAGTCTTAACTCCTTTTCTTGATATTCCAATAATATATAGGCTCAAATAAAACATGAACTAAAATAGACTTGGTAGGATCGCTTTACAGTTCAACAAATACTTAATGAATATGTCCAAATATTTAATTAATAACTAATGTACATAAATATGGTCTAGCAACAATAAGATAGATTTTTTTTTAGTTGGGATAATTAGACAAATAACATTATAATTCCCATCAGGTGACACAAGTAAAATGATAAAAGCAGGCAAGAAATGAAACACAGAGGAAGGCAGATAACCTGGCATGGGGAAAAAGGAAACCAGAGAAAGGATTATGGGAAAAGTGATGCCTAAGAGTATTCTTAAAGGGTGATGTGAAATATGTTTGATAAAGGAAAGGTTAGATATCTTCCTATAGAGTGAATTTATTTTATGCAGGCATAAAATTTAAGTAAGGGAAGGGATTTATTTAATGCACACTGGGTAACTGAAAATAGCCTATAGGTTCCATATTGTAAATGACTTCTTAATATCCATTTTAATGCTTCCTTACTGTATCTCAGCCAAGTAGTTTGGAAGAAATTAGTTTCCGGTCCAGAGATATGTGTTACTTAGACTAAGCCAATTAAATGAGTTGCATTTCCCAAGGGAGTTATTGTTCCAGAAACTTCAGTTTATATAAATCATCTTCTAAAGATGTATAGACATCATATTTTGGTTCAGGTGTGAATGTATGACCTGATTGACATGATCAACACTACAGAACAGTGGTTTTATTTCATGCTTATGGGAATGACAAACTCTATATTCTCCTATTTATAAATTCAGCACGATTGTCATATTCCAGGCAGGAAGGAGAAGGACAAAGAGCAAAAGGTCAGCCTCTAATAAAGAACCTTTTCAGAAATCACACCCAACGAATGTTACTTACATCCCATTGGTCAGAACTATGTCAAATGTCTACTTCTAGCTGAAAAGGAGGAGGGAAATATATTTTTAGCTGGCATGCATCTTCTCACAAAATAAATTGGAATTCTGTAAGTAAGAAAAAAGAGAAGGATGGATATTGTGTGAAATACTGACAGTTTCCAATATACAATCACTCACTTCAAAGTGTTCATAGTCTAATATGGAAAACAGACATCTAAAACTACTTCCAACCAATTTTAAATTCTACTTAAATGTACCAACAAGGCATTTTTAAGGAGATACTTAATTATTGCTTGGTGGGCTTTTACTTGTAAGAAATCAGATTACATTTCCCTATATAGAAATTCAAGACAATTTCTATCTTCAAAGGACAATAAACACAAACACTATAGAAAAGAAAGAAAAAAATAAATGAACTAATAATTTTTGAAAATCAAGAAGGGGCATCCTCTGTAGGCTGATTCCCTGGTGCATTTTTTGTGAGGAATCAGAAAAAAATAAATAAAACAGAAACAAAGAGAAGGTAGGAAGCCAGGCTGTGGTAAGAATTTGAGGTTGCTGTTAGAAGCACTCTTAGAAGCCTCTATGGGGAACTGGTGAAGTGTGGTGCCTATAGCTTTGTTGGCTGAACCTTCTGGTGTCTATAACACACACTGAGTCAGGAAGCCTCCGTAGCCACCTTATAGAAAACAGCCATAGCTGTCTCAGCTCCTTAGAGAAGGCAACCAGAACCCTATTGCTACAGAGGACTTCCATACAACATCATTCATTTACAGAGTTTGCACAACCCCTTGTCAAATGTTAAATTTTTATGTAGTGAAAAGATCACCAAATATCTGATGTTAGATAACATCTTGATATTAAGTGAAAGTAACAGTCATCGAAACACAAATAACAGTAACAGAGACATCTGAAAGAGATAAGTTTATTTAAAAAGGAAACATATCACATATAATAAGAATTAATAATTGGTTTTTATCATATGTCTATATGTTTGGGAAATGAAAAAAATGCCTATCACCATAAAAATCTTAATGTAAGATCTGTACATCAAAAGTGATGTAGATAAAAAGATAAGAAATTCTCCCTGAATAAAAAAATATAAAAAGATGTAAAAACATAAAATATAAGCAAAGAGACATGGAGTATATATTAAAAAGTCCCTATAGATATACAAGAGTACATACAAAATAGGAAAATGAAATGAATAGGGAAAAAAAGGTGAAGAAAATTGGCTGTTTACCACAAATTAAATGGTAATTAAATATTTATTCTTAAATATTTTACTAAGGAAATCAAAAATTGTTTTAGACTACCATGTTTTTTACGATCTATACCCAATATAATGAGAAAGTTTGGTCTCAAACTTCTCAGCAAAAGGGAAAATTATTTTAAATCCAGTGTTTTATTTAGCTTTATAATCATACTCAAGGCCCAATGCACAAATTTGTGCATGGGTGGGGTCTGGCTGGTCCGCCCCAAAAGGGGCAGATCAAGCCAATCAAGCTGGGGGGAAGGGCAAAGGCAGTTGGCCTGTCAGCCCTGTCCCCTAGTTGAACTCTCAGTTGAGTTCCTGGTCTAGGGGGCAATTTGCATATTAACCTTTTATTATATAGGACAAAAAGTAAGGCAAAATGAAGAGATTTGTATTCATGTAAGAACTCAGAAAATTAACCTATAATACTAGAGAATGCATTTCACCCAACAAATAAAGCAATTAAAAAAAAAATCCATTTTGTTTCAAGAAGTACTAATGAGCACACATTTCAATTAAAAGTGATGTTAAATATGAACAATTAAAATATTAAATAATTACTTTAATAACCTATGGAATCAATATTGCAGATTATAAAAACACAAGTTTTGGACAAGGAAAGTTTGGGGTAAAAGCCTACAAAATAAAAAAGAAGAGAATAAAGGGGAATAAACAGTGATTAAAAGAGACTTGACTTAAAGAGGCAAACATGTAATATAATATACAGATGATGTATTATAGAATTGTATGCCTGAAACATATATAATTTTATTAACCAATGTCAGCCCAATAAATTCAATTAAGTAGCATTTTAAACATAACAAAATGCTAGTGTCCAGTGGTATGTGTGGGAAGGTGGAGAATATTTTCATGGGCAAAGGGACAAGTAAAGATTTTTTCAGACACTAAAAATATAAACAAAAGAAATATAACAAACTGATGCTCTTTAAAAGCAAGTGTTGTGAAAAAATATATCAGAATATGTAACGAGCTCTCACAACTCAACAATATGAAACGGCTAAAAGGGTTTAAAAGGCACATCATAGCTCAGCTGGGGTGGCTAAGTAATTGAACAACAATCTAGGAACCCTTCAAGAGGTCACTTGTTTGATTTCTGGTTAGGGTACATACCTGGGTTTCAGGCTCAATCCCCAATTGGGTGCAATCGATGTTGATATTTCTATCTACCCTCTTTAAATTCAATAACAGCATATCTAAAAAAAGAAAAGACACATCACATTAAAAAAAAATCTGAAGGTCTAAAAACAAATAAAAATATTTTCAACATTAATATTTATCATAAAAATGCAAATTAACAACGTGAATAACACTATTATACATCCACTATAGAGGGACTGAAATATAAAAGACTGATAAAACAAAGTGCTTGACAAATATATGCAACTTATACATTGCTGATTGAAATGCTAAATGGTACATATAAATTGGAAACCTCTCAGCTAAAATTAAAAATAACAATGCCAAGTCTTGAGGAACTAGAAGAGGCAGAAATTTCATAAGTCAGAAATGTAAATGACGTAATTATTTTGAAAAATGCTCGGCAGTTTTTCATAAATTTGAGAGAACACAAATCCAGCCCAGAGATTGCTTTCTTTATTTAAAAAATATATTTTTTTATTTATTTCAGAGAAGACAGAAGAAGGAGAGATAGAAACATCAATAATGAGAGAGAATCCTTGATCAGCTGCCTCTTGTACACTCCCCACTGGGGATCGAGCCCGCAACCTGAGCTTAAACCCTTGACAGGTATCAAACCTGGGACCCTTCACTCAGTAGGACAACACTTTATCCACTGAACCAACTGACTAGGGCAAGAGTTGACTTTTGCTGTTTATCTTTATCTTAGTTCCTCCCAAGTTGGAGGCGACAATTCTTTTGCTGTTGTTATTGTTAGGATGTTTTATTTTTTGATGGCCTGGTATATGTATAGTTTGTATAGGTATATAATGTATGCATGAAAACATTTCAAATTCTTTAATCTCTACATGATAGAAGTAGATATTATATGTGTCCATGAGAAAATATATTTGTTCACTAAGTTGTTCAATTTATATTCTCACTAATTTTATTTTCTGCTTAATCTATCAATAACTAAAATAAGTATACTAAAACTTATAAAGGGAGATTTCTTAATTTCTTGTGATATTTATGCCAATTAATGTATATATTTATTTGGAACTATGTAAAATAAAACAAAAATGTATAGTTATTACTGTTTTTGGTATAGTCCTACTATGGGTCTTTAAAGATCCACTTTATAGCTCTATATTAGATCAATATATTAGTTTTACAAGTGTGTTTATTTTTATATACTTGGAGGTATATATTAGCTTTACTTAGATTATTATTTTAAATCACTGAATTTTAATACAAATTTCAGTCCATTATATTTGTTATATTTACTGATATTTTATTCCTAACTATTATTTTTTGTTTTTTATTTAACTTTATTTTTCTTCTCCTCTTCCTATTACTCTTTTTGTTTTCATAGATTGATCAAGTTTTTTTCTATTACACATTTTGCAATATAGCTATGGAAAGAATTAATTTAATTTCTCTAATACTTTCAACAATAAAGATTTAAAAAATTATTTCTCTTTTTTAGTATTAAACATTAAACTTTTATTCTATATACTTAGCAAGACTAATAGTACTAATTACTTCTCTGATTCTCACATAAAAACAACTTTTAAACTCCCTAATTCAAAATTTATATATTAAATTTTTTAAAAAAATTTAATACGATTTTTTAAAAGTTTCACAAGATAGTTTTATGTTTAAATTTTTGATAATTTTAGCATTCATTGGTCAATAAAAATCATCATTATTGTTATAATAATTATTATTATTTTATAATTTCAGAGACTATTCACAGTTGCCCTCATACTATTGGTAGGCAGGATATTAGAAATGAGTGGCTAGAGGGGATAGTGCCTGGAGGTGGGACAGGGACCAGGGGCCAGATCAACATTGCCTTCAGACTACCTCTGCAACAGTTCCTGAAGCAGACCACCAGCAGGTGGATTTAGAACTAGCTGGTTCTCAGCACTAGCAAAAAGGAAAATGACATAAGCTCAATGGGACCTAACGAGGAACTCAGAGTAATTATAATAAAACTAGTGACCCAGTACACAGATTTGTGCACATTGAAAGGAATTAATTAGAAGGTAGCCAGCAGGGTGGGACTGAGTACAACAGGCCAGGCCAGACACACCCTGGAGTCAACTTCCCACATTACCTACCCAGTGTCTGCAAAGTGAGATGGCTCTGTCTAGCAAGTGAGGTTTCTCGGCCTGATATATGAGGATCCAGCCAAAACTGGCTCTCTGATATCCCCCAAGGGGTTCTAGAGTATGAGAGGGCATTCTGCAAAGTTGCTGTCTTACATGGTGTGGAATGCAAACACAAGTGTGTAGTAAGCCAGATTTGGGGCTGACAGTGCCCCAGCAACAATGTTATCCATGGCCAAAGGTTGAATCACACAGTCCCAGGATGAACTGCTCTCCTTCCTCTCTGGATTCAGGGTGTGTTACTTGAGAACTGCTGCTGCCAAGTCACTGCAGCTTAGCAGCTCCTGCATTGAGGGTCTGCCCCCTGGTGGTCAATGCACAATCTAGCAACTGGTTGACTGGTAGGAAGGACACTTAGCACATTAGCCTTTTATATCTATATATATAGAGAGAGATAGGGAGTTACTAGAGGCCTGGTGCATGAAATTTGTGCATGATGGGGTCCTAAGCTCAGCCTGCACCCTTCTCGCAATCTGGGACAACTGGCTCCTAACCACTCACCTGCCTTCCTGATCACCCCTAATTGGCCCCCTGCTGAACTGATTGCCCCTACCTTGGCCCCTGCCAGTCATATAGCCCCTATTTGCCCCCCTGCTGGCCTGATTGTTCCTTACCACTTCTGCCTTGGCCCTTAGCCTATGCCACAGTCTGGCCTTCCTCTGCCAGGGTCGACCTGGCTGATCAGGGGAAAGTGCCGCCCACATCACTCCATTGCTTCTGCCAATGGAGGCCACCATGGCTGCCTGAGCCTCAGGCCTTGCAGCTGTGCACAGCTGCCTGAGTCTTGGGCAGGCCCTCCCAGTGGCAGCTGCCATCCACAGCTTCCTGAACCTCAGGCAGCCACTGCAGCTTTGTCTGGATGGTCATCCAGAAGACATGCACCCTAATTAGCATATTACCCTTTCATTATTATAGGCTAGAGGCCCAGTGCATGAAATATGTGCACAGGGGAGAGAGGATATGTTTCCCTCAGCCCAGTCTGTACCCTCTCCAATCTGGAATCCCTCGAGGGGTGCCCAACTGCTACTGGGATTGGGCCTAAGTAGGCAGTCAGACAGCCCTCTCATAATCCAGGACTGCTCGCTCCCAACTTTTCACCTGCCTGCCTTCCTGACTGCTCCTAACCTCTTCTGCGTGCCAACCTGATTACCCCCTAACCACTCCCCTGCCAGACTGATTGATGCCTAACTGCTCTCCTGATGGCATGATCTCCCCTAACTTCTCTCCCCTCCTGGACTGGTTGCCCTTAATTGACCTCCTCTGCCAGCCTGGTTGCCCCCTAACTGTCCTCCCCTGCAGGCCCTCTCCTGCTGGCCCAGTCAATAACTTCCCTCCCTTCCCATCTTAGTCCCCCCACTGTCCTCCTCTGCGGGCCCGGTCACCTCCAACTGCTCTCTCCTGCTGGTCTAGTCACTCCTAACTTCCCTCCCTTCCCATCCTGGTCCCCTCAACTGCCTTCCTCTGCTGGCCTGGTCACCCCTAACTTCCTTCCCTTGCCAGCCTGGTCCCCTCCAACTGCCCTCCCTTGAAGACCTGGTTGCCCCCAACTGCCCTCCTCTGCCAGCCCAGTCATCCCTAACTGCCCTACCCTGCAGGCCTGATTGCCCACAACAATCAGGCAACATCTTGTGGTGGCCATCTTGGGTCCACATGGAGTTGGCCATCTTTGACCATATGGGTGTGGCCATCTTGTGTGTTGGAGTGAGGGTCAATTTGCATATTACCTCTTTATTATATAGGATTTGCATTTTGGTTTTGACCTCACCCCCAATGGGTTTTTCTGTATGCATTAAGGGTAAGGACATGCCCAGCAGAAGTAGTTATATAAGACTTTTCTGTCAATCATTCCAGGATGCAAATTAAAGCTTGCACCCAGAAAATCCCTCCTTTAAAGCAAATAACCCAGAGAGTTTAGGGCCATTATCACTCTTGACTGGCCACTCCTTGTTTGGAGTGCATTTTCAATAAATTCAATTTTTCTTTACTTTCATTTTTGTTGGCCTTAAATTCTTTTGTGCACTGAGGAGAAGCATTAAGGTAAGCCCAGCCAGTAATACTATTAATTTTGATTGCTTATTATTCCTTTATATATATCATTCTTTTTTCCTTCTCTTAGCTTCTTCTTTCTAGTGTACATCATTTAGCCTTCATTTTTAGGAAGGGTAAGTGAATGTTATTCTCTCTCTATCATATATTTCGACAATGTCTCCTTTTCTCTATCTCTATAAATAATAAGCTAGCTATATATAAAATTGAGTTTTCACATATTTTCTCAATACACATTGAAGATATCACCCCTCCATTTATTTATGGATTTTATGTTGCTCTTGAAAAGGTACCTATATCCCTAAGTGTCATTCTTTTGCATTAATTCTATTTACATGTCTGGTTGTATTTAAGGTTGTCTCCCCTCTATATAGTCAACTCCCCTATAACATGTTTAATTATCTTGCTAAGGATTCATTGTGTATCTTACTTCTGAGAATTCATGGGTTAATAAAGCTGAGAAATTCTCAACCATTTCAACCATTATTCCTTTGAATATTATTACCTCCCCTCTTTTTTTTCTCTCTCTCTTTTCTTTTCTTTCTTTTTTTTTTTTTTTTTGGTAAGGTATATACAGTTATATAGAGGTCATTTGTTATGTCCAATATATTCTTAACTTTCCCATTATATGTCATATCCCCTCTCTTTTATATTATATGCTATTTACAAAATAATTCTAAAATTATCTTTCATTTTACTAATTCTCTTTTTAACTATCTATTAAATCAATTATTAACTTTTCCACTGAGTTTTTATTTCTTAAAGTTAAATTTAGTTTTTTGTTTAACCAACATCTGCATAATTTTATATAGTCATGCTCTATTTTTCAGTTTTCAATTCTGTTTTTTTCAATTTAATTATATGAACATGTAAATTATATTTTCTAAAGTCTAACCCAGAAGACTCCTAACCATAGTGTCTGCCCAACCCTGTGTCTTGCAGTTTTGCATTGTGAGCCAGACACTATCCATTGGATTATTTTTCATCTTGCATGGCACACATTTCTCAATATATCAGTAATAAAGAAGCACTTTATTTTTTTTTTCAAAATTTGTCATGGAATTTTACTTTTCTAAACAAAGTAATAATTAATCGAATTAATTAAATGAACAAGAACAAATATAAATGTATTTGGTTTTTAAAATACATTTATCAAAATTGTATTGATCACTCTGTCATATTCCTGTAACCATTTCTAACACTCTGTTTTACCCTTATCTTGTAAATAATGAATAGCAAACAGTTAATGAACTAGCAGCAATTCACCCCTCACACTCTAAGTAGCACTGTTCTAGAAGCTTTTGTAGTTGATTGTCATGCATGGCAATTTTTTTTTCACTGATATGAAAGAAAATTTTACTTTCAACTATGGGTTGAAAGATTCTCAGATTAGGACAATGTAAATTTGAAGCACACAACTATTTGAATTACAAGACATTGTTTACAAATTCTCAGAATATCTATTTTTCTCAATAAAGACCATGTAGAGAAATATAAACTTCATTTCTACTCTCAGATTGAAGGATGAATGTTTTTTCTTGTCTATTCTTTTCCTTTGAAACTTTGCATGGAGCTCCCAAGGCAATAGCTCATCTGTGTCAATACAGACTTCCAAACTTATTCCTGAGATAGATCACAACCTCCTAATCCATTAACCTGGTCTCCAGACAAATAAAAAGTTTATTTCTTTAATTTTAAGTCCTGTAATTATTTCTCACCTTTCCATTGCAAAGGAAGTTAGTCATATTTTATCTTTTTATTATTCAATCCAAAATAATCCCATACCCTGAAACATTCCCAGTAACACTATACTTGACCTTGAATTTGAAGATTTCTTAACTTCTGTGTCATTTATCTCTACAATCCTTAAATTTTACTTAAAGCTTTTTTCTACAGATAACACTGAGTTATCTCTTCTTTGCAACCTTCTAATTAATAACTGATAATTTTTAACATTACCATATATAAATATAAAGGAAACTATTTACATAATTTACATAACAAAGCCATACAAACACTTTATACAAAAAAAGGAAGGAAAAGATAGCTAAAATGTTATTCTCTCTCAATTCCAAGAAAAGTTAAAACTATAGGCAACTATTGGCTATGTACAGCAGGCACCTAAAACAGTGATAGTGTGATAGAGAGTAGAGGGTAAAAAAAGTATATTATTAAAATTCTAAAAAAATAAAGCAATAACCAATATTAATAACAAATTATATAAAATCTACAAAATACAGTAAATGGAGAGAGTAAACTTCATTAAAGTCAATTTTAGATATTGATCCAGGCACTAGTGTCATGATTTAATAATATATGATGATACATAGTAGCGGAAGAAATCAGAACAAGACTAAATAGATAAAATATCTTTTGATAGCAGTAAATTATGAAAAACAGTAATAAATATAACCTTTATTAAAATTAAGGATGCACAATGTAGAGGTAGATTATATAATATGGTCAAGGAAGACTTCTCAGGTGATTTTTGAATTGTTAGCTGAGAACAGATAGGATCCAACAAAGAAATATGTAGGGCAATGTAGCTCCACCCTAGTTGCAGAATGGAATCACTGGGGTATTTTTTTAAATATACCTTTAGCACTAGCCATAGGCAGCTGCCTAGGTTTCCCTGTATTTAGGTAAGTGTTACACTGCTGGGAGAATAGCAGCCGTGAGCTGGTTGGTATTCTGGGCCTGGTTCACACCAACTCTGTTGTTAACTATATTAGGATGCCCACATAATTAAACTATATATATATAAAATCTTCAATGATTTCTCCTCTGATCTCCAAGATTTTTATTTTATTACTTTGGGTTGGAGCACAGGCTTTATCTATTGTATACATTAAACTTCCCCAGGTGACTATAATGTGCGTGCGTGGTTAAGAACCTTGGCCAGTGGGTTTCCAACTTTTCTACACATTGGAGCACCGGAAGAGTTTTTAAAAATCTCAATTCTCAGCCTGTGTTCACAATCTCTAAGGCCAGGTCTAAGGCATCAGTAACCTTTCCTAACCCCCCAGTTAATTCCGAGGTGCAGCCATAGTCAGGAACCTGTGTGCTAAAGGAAGAATGTTTTAGGCAGAGAAAAAAGAAAATTCAGTTTCCAAGGCAGAGATAAGCTTGTTGTTTTCAAGGCCACAATAAAGTCACTTATGAAGAATAAAAATGTATTACAAAATAAGAAAATGACAGTTTTAATGGAAATCATTTGGCAATGATTAATCAGTAGGGTAATCTAACATAATTTAAATTTTAAATATATCTCTGTGGCTACTACATGAAGATTAGACAGTACACAAAAGCATGAAAGCATTTAACTAGTCCCAAGCAAATGAATACAATCTAAAGTGAAGATGTGGAAATAATTAAATTATATAGGAAGAAAAATGGAAAGAATTAAATGGAATATTTTGTAAAAACTATACAAATAATCTCAAAAATCAAATGAAGTATATGTTTTAGTAAAATATGCATCAAATTTTAATAAACTGCTATACAAAGATAATATTGAAATATCATCAAAGAGTGCCTTATAAAATTTTAACAAGGTCTGTATTGTTTTGCTGTCAAATTATTTCAAGTAATAAGTGAGTAAACATGTTCAAATACTATTTGAACTTATCCAAACATAACTTTCAAAACAAAGCTTCTATATTTTTAAAGTTATTATAGCAGTGATAGAAAAAGTTGACAAAGATACAAAACCAGCCAGCCAAAATAACTATAGACCAATCTTACTTATTAAAAAATACCAAATTCTAAGATAAAATATCAAATCAAATTGTCGTGTGTGTGTGTGTGTGTGTGTGTGTGTGTGTGTACATATATCTGTGAGCAAGGAGGTTTCATCCCAGACATGTAAAAGTCATTTTCTTTGGGAAAATATGCTAAAATAAAATATCAATTAATACACAAGCAAAGAAATTTAGGAAGATTTAAATAGTATCTACATAAATTCAATAAGTAGTTACTTGCTCCTCACCCACACCATGTAAGTTCTATGGGATGATGTCTGGAGGGGCTCTAATTGAGCTCTACTAGGCTACATTGAGCTGACCTAGGCTCATCAGATTCTTTAACTGGACCCAGGCTGAAGAACTTATCATCTGGGATATGTTATCCTAATGACAGTTAGTCATAACACAAATCTATTTTTAATCTTCTACACATATGTATCATTGGTCAAAGTAACTCATTTGGCACAGGGTAGGAAATGCATGCAAAGAATGAAGAAAAAAGTTACTGGGAAAAAACTATGCAATCTACCCCCTCAAAAAATAAACAAACATAAGTGAATAAATAAAAATGTTAATATTCTAGCCAAAACCGGTTTGGCTCAGTGGATGGAGCATCAGCCTGCAGACTGAAGGGTCCTGGGTTTGATTTCAGTCAAGGACATGTACCTTGGTTGTGGGCACATCCCCAGTAGGAGGTGCGCAGGAGGCAACTGATCGATGTTTCTCTCTCATCGATATTTCTAACTCTCTATCCCTCTCCCTTCCTCTCTGTAAAAAAAAATGAATAAAATGTATTTTTTAAAATGTTAATATTCTAGAAATAGAAGGGTTGTTTTTGACATTAAAACATAGACAGAGCTATTGAAAACGAGAAGTTAATATATAGCTTGAGAGTTTAATATAAAAGACATTTTCATTTAACTAAAATAAATGAAACAGATGCTTACTTTATCAGTTTTATTGAACAATATTCTGGACAATCTACCAGTTCAATTAGAGAGGAGAAGAAAATAAGTGGTATACAAATTTTCAAGGAGGATGACAATTTAATATTTATTGTATATGGTATGACTATATGAGAAAAAATTTGAGATTAAACTGCAATCAACAAGCAATAAAATAATTAAAAATATGGTAGTAAGCCAATTAGTATAAAAAGTAGCATTCCTATATGCAAACAATGACAGGTTAAAAACAGCAAAAGAAAAATTCCACTGGAATTTACATTAATATTAATGATAATAAGAGTACATCTAACCAGAGATATATTGAATCAATATGAAAAATATTATAAATCCATGATTTATTATATGCCAGAAATTATACAATTGAGAGATAGCAATAGTCTAGAATGAACAGTAAGAAAGACAGTGTTCTTTGATAAAAAGATATATTATTATTCACCCTAAATTAAATTCATAAATTCTATTCAATACCAATTAAAATTCCATCAGCCTTTTTACGTGGGGGGCACTTGACAAAATGACACTAGGGTTCATGTGGAGGAATAAATATGTGACAATATCCAAGAAATTTGAAAAAAGATCAGTAATGAGACCCTCTTAAGATATTAAAAAGGCCACTAATAAGGGATTGGTGAGATAAATTCCAATTATTTTATATAATCATTGATATAAAGCTATTAAAAATAGATGTGCATATGTCATATGCAAATTATGAGAAATGTTTGAAATATATGAACATAAATAAGAATTTAAATACAAAAACACACACATCAAATGGTCCTGAACAAGTATGAGATATTAAGTGGTTACATATTTATAGAGGCATTAGTTTACATATTTATAGATTTTCCTGTAGGGGAAAAACTTTTTATTTTCTTATTGCCTTTTTGCCACCTGCATGTATTATTTTAGTTTTTGTTCTTAATTTAGTTCTTCAAAAGCTTCCCAATGCTTCTGGGATTCTGATGTATCCAGGAATTTGCAATGAAATTTGTATTCATAACAAATATTATTTTAAAACGTTACAGAACAACATAAGTTCAGATCATTACATGAAACCTTTAATAAAATTTACTTGTATGGATGCATATTAACCTAACCAGTGCCCACAGACAACAGGGGGTGAGGGCATGAGTGGGAGGTGGGTGAGACAATGGGGGAATAAGGTTACATATGCAATACCTTAATCAATAAAAAAAATTTAAAAATTTATTTCATTAACACCTGTTCTGTTCTATTAGTTTTAAGGTTTGCATTTGCCCCTGCAGATATAGATTTCACATAAATTTCTCTGATCATAATTTTAATACTAACCACTAAAATATGAAGTGTTCCTATTTGGCAACAGCTGAAATTGAGCTATTTTGATGAGTTTTTACTCATTTTAACTTGTCAGGTAGATGTATTACTTCTCAAAGGAGCCAGTCAAAAATATCTGGGATAGCCTTACACAGTAAAGAGCTGGGTTAATGTTGTTCCTTTGAGACAGTTTAAGTTTACAAAACTTTGAAGAAATAATATTTTCACCTCCCCTATTTGCTTAAGGAAGCAGATAACTAGCCTCTCACTAAAAAAAAAAAAAAAAAAAATTAAAAAATCCAACTATTATTTAAACTCTATTCTTCAGTGGCATTTCAAAATTCTTATTAGAAGAAACCAAGGCATCATGAGTTTCAATTATAATTTTTTTACTATCTGAAACAGGTGAATGCCTAATATAAGTTCCTGAAAGAGTTGAAGTGTTAATGAAGGCTTAATGCAAAGGGGATAAGCCACATTACCTTAGTTGCAGCACCATCACTAAAACAACCTTGGCCAGGAATCTGGCCCTAAGGAAGCATATTTGATGTTGAAACAAGGTCTCTTTGCTATTTATTTCACTCCATGTCCATCTGCTCTGTTGAAATTGTGCCAACTCACAAACTGGTCTGCTATTTTCAGTAGGCATGTGCCAAAGCCACACATGGTTTAGACTGGCAGATTACATAAGGCTGTGAGTATCCACTATAATAAAAATTGTCTTTTGCCCAGTGTTTGATCCTTAAATTGCTCACTGAGTAATCATTAACTCTCAAAAATTCCCTTGAAAGAGGTATGTATCAGTAGTTTACTTTATAGTTAGGGACTTTGACAGGAGATAAAGCGATTTAACGAGAACTGCATGTGAATCTGAATGAAATGTATGGTTTTGTTTATCTAGAACTACACCTCATCACCTACGTCTTTGATAATTATATGGGGAGAGAGGTGTATTTTGAGTCTAGAAACCTTTACTTTCATACCAGTAATTAAACTAATATATTTTCCTTTCTTCATATTAGTCTACTTTGGTGCTTATTTAGGATTTATTGGACTGATAATACCAGAGGACCATTTAGAAGAAGCTTTAGGAATATTTGCTAGTCCAACAGGATTCTTAAAACAAACAAACAAACAAAAAAACACCTTTTTTTATTGATTTCAGAAAAGAAGGGAGAAGGAGAGAAAGATAGAAACATCATTGTTGAGAAAGAATCATTAATTGGCTTAGCTACATAATCCTGCATGCCCCCTACTGGGTATTAAGCCTATATCTGGGCATATTCCCTGATCAGAATCCAACCATAACCCCCTGGTTAATAGATTAACACTCAACCACTAAGCTACACAATCGGGCCCAACACAATTCCTTAGATACTTTGAACATAACTTTTTTATAGAAATAAATTCAGGTAATATTGCAAATTTGTCAACAAATTTTTTAATGAAAATTGCATAAGAAAATAATTTTAAAAATGCATAAACTTACTATTTCTAAATATCTAAATATGGTACTATAGGAAAGCTTCATTAACATTATAGTTAAAATAAGAGTTTTGTTTAGATTAATTGAAACTTGTCTTTTTTAAAAATATATATTTTATTGATTTTTTTACAGAGAGGAAGGTAGAGGGATAGAGTTAGAAACATCTGTGAGAGAGAGACATTGATCAGCCGCCTCCTGCACGCCCCCTACTGGGGATGTGCCCACAACCAGCATACATGCCCTTGACCAGAATCAAACCCAGGACCTTTCAGTCCGCAAACCACGCTCTATCCACTTAGCCAAACCAATTTCGGCAGAAACTTGTCTTCTTGATCAAATAAAATTCTAGGTTTGTAAAAATGTCAAGTTTAAAAATTTTTATACTATTTTATTAAGATATTTGCTTCAGATAGCATACCAGTTACATTTGTGAATTGAATGAGTCTGAACAAGGTATAGAAAATGTTCACTTATTACTAATATTTTTAAAAAATCTTAACAGGCAAAAATAGAGACACCAATATGATTAAAATGTAGTAGTAATTAATATCAAGTCACCTTTCTCTATCACCTAATAAAAAAATCTATGTTTACAAGGACACAATAAAGAAGGCTTGCATAGGAAAAACCTATGTAAAAATCACATTGGAGTTTTGTTTAGCTTCAAAATCAGTGTGACATAGCCAGACCATTATACTCATTGATGGGCACCATATTTTAAGAGAAATTTTAACAAATAAAAGTAGAGAGCATACATTGGATTGTGAAGAACCCTATCACCCCAAATTATATAATACTTAGTGGAATTAATGAGTTACTTAACCTGAAGAATTCAGGTCAAGGCATAACAAATATTTCAAAATATTTGAAAGAGCAAGTGTGAAAATTAATATAGCCATGATTTGTATAATTCCAGAGACAAGAAAAAATCCAACAACTAAATGTGACTGAGGGACAGATTTCAATTCAAGAGGAGGAAATTTTTTCTTTAAATAGAACTACTAAAAATTAAATGGTTTTTCAAAGATAGAAATGCTTGAAAGACTTTATTTAGAGACTAGAAGAGTATTTGTAAATAGCGTATAAAAGGGGATTTAATAATCTATCAGGAGAGAAAGATAAGATTTGAAACATACACCTCAGTGTTCCTTTTAATTGATACACACTTTAAGTGAGAATGTTCTAGAAGCTAAGGACAATTGGTGGAGCTGATATTGCATACACACATATATACAGAGTTGGGCAAAAGTAGGTTTACAGTTGTTCACATGGAAATAATATAATTTATGTATTTATATTTACCATATTAATGCTATTATATGTTTGAATACAAGACTGCTGAATTAATTTTTTATACTGTAAAAAGTTAAATTCTTAAAATATTTATTAGACCTTTAGAATGGAGAAATTTGAATTACATTCTTTTAAAACTTAAATAGCTAGTGTTTGATATCATGGGAATTCCTGCCCTATTTACATAGTTAAAATTCAGTAGAGATAAAAGTAACAGAGCAGCACAAACCAGAACAGAAAGGCGAGCCAGAGGTGGCCTCCTCAAAGATGACAAGAGAATGCCTGGATTTGCTGTAGGAGGCAGGAGGCCACCAGTAAAGGGCTTCGAAGGGGATGGTTTGGTCTGAACAACAAGAAAGAGGGAAATGTTAAGCTCTCAAAAGCTTTCCAAAATAAAAGGGACATGGAGAATACACGATGTGATATGTTCTAACCCTGTTATCTAACTGAGAGGCACACAAGAAATGGGCCAGATAAAACTGACATTTATCAGGAACGAGTAGATACACCCTTAACCTGATGACTCCATGGGCAGACTACAAGGAAGAGGCTTACCCATTCTGGGCAACGAGTTCAACATCGACACTGAGGGATAAGACCTGAACAAAGAAAGGCAGAAGTAAGTCTTAGGACATGAGATGGAAGCCTAATGGGACTGGGCAGCAATTCCCGTTTCCAAGTGCAAAATGACTTTGACACTGAACCTCAGCAAGGGACTGCATTTCCATGTCTCTGTGCCATCAGGTGCTTAGTCATTTTTTTTAGATAATTTGTAAACAGGAAAAAAATTATATATATTTATCTACACCAACTAAGTGATTTTGAAGGTCTCTAATCTTCCTCCTCTGTCCCCCCCTACCCCTAGGTATATAATAGGAGAATATTCACTTGAAGAAATCATTTTTAAATGTTAATTTTATATATGTATATATATATTTCATTTATTTACAATTTCCACTAATAAATGAGTTTAACAGAAAACATTTTAGATTCTAAATGCTCTTTGCTGAATGCATACTTACACAGCTGAGGTGCATCTGCATGAGCTAAAGATGCTTTCAGTAAAACACACTCCAGAGACGTTAGCTAGCTCCATTAAGGAAAGTAGTTCATTGACCATCCTAGAAAGGGAGGAAGAGAGAATTTATGATGTTTGTTCACCTTCTACATAGGAATCCATATACAAATCACTTAAGAGAGAAAGTGAAGATCTCCAGGTTGGAGAGTAATTTACAGATTGATGCTGAATCTCATCAGACTTGCTTAATTGAGGGGAAAACTGAATATCCCTAAAAATTACAAGTCCAATCCTGAGTTAAGCCCCCCTATAAATTAATGGTATTAAGCCCTTTTCAATCCCTTCACTCATTTCTCTCTATATATCTTCCATAAAGAAATCTAAGATAGTGCCTATAAAGTAGGATATGGCAAGTGGGTGGCAGGTGCCTGAATCTCAATATGAGATTGTGTGAACAAAAACTCCCTAATGGAATGTGAGGTTCAGTTTTTCAAATGTCTGGATGCTTAGTGATACTTAATTTTGTAGACTCTCAATTCAAGGAATTTCAAATAAATTGTCCAAGCATTAGACAATTCTGAAAATCTACTTGTGAGATGATGAACCACAACTTTTTCATGTTTTATGTAAACAAATTGGAGAAAGTTTATATATTTTTTCTAACTAGAAGCTTCATAGGTTCTGCTTTCCTTTTAAAAGAAAAACTTAGATTTACATTGTTAAATAGTATGCAGCATCAGTATTAATTGATTGGTAAGGCAACCAGAGATGTAGAAGAAACACACATGAAATAGTGTTCATTGTTTCTTACCATCATTTTCTTTATTTAATTGCATTCTGTGTGGTTATACTTGTAACCTTTAATTTTTAAAACATTCTTTATGGCTTAATATCAAGTCAACTGAATCATCAGGCTTACCTTCCATTTAATATACAACTATGTGATCAAATTTTAGTTGAAAATGCATTTTTAGTGAATTCATAATAAAAAAATTGAATAAGAGATAATTTATAAATGTGTGTTAAACATTCTTTGACATTCATTTCTATTCATCTTGACAGTAAAAAAAGTTTCATACATGGAAATGGACAGAAAAGTACAATGAGCAAGTCTAACTTAAATAATCACTTAAACTTAAGTCATGCAGAGAACATTTATTATAATAGAAGTACTTGAAATTACATGGGAAAAAGCTATGACAATTGGCACATTATGATTCAAGTACCTGTAAATTTTTATGACACCGTAATGTTTTAAAAAACGTAAGAGTAGAAAATCCATATGCTATTCAGTTTTAGGATAAATTAATAAAATTCTGCATATTATTATCTACTTTAGTGGTATTTTTGTGGTGTCTTCAGTTAAATTCAAACTACTGTAAATCAATTCAGTAATAGTTACTGAAATAAAGAGAAAGAAGATAAAACCTTGAATAAATGTACCAAGAAAAAAACATTACAGTCTTGGCATGTTTATAGTTCAACAGGACATTAAGTTAGCAATTCAGCAAAAAATGAGCCTTCCAAAATATTTAAAAGTACTGATTTATTATTTCATACAATCAGGTTAGTGATTTTTTTTAAAAAAAATATTTTCCATTTGTGAACATTTATTTCCTGTTGAAGCTATGTCTAGTTTATTGCACTTTAGTGAGGTAACTCAGGAACTCTGTAAAATATATGTATAAAATCACTATTGAAAGCATTATAGATATCCTCCTTCCTCCCAGGACCCCCCCCCCTCCACTTTGCACTGCCCCATCCAAAGGCCTGCCACACTCTGGTCTGTGTCCCTGCATTATGCATATATACATAAACAGTTGGAACTATCTTTTTAAAGAGAGTACAACCATAATTTTTCTCAAGATTGAATATATGGCTTTGGCAGTTTGCTGTCTGAAATAGAGCAAGGCTACTTTTCCAGAGTCTGCTATTTATCTCTTTAGAAAAAAAAAAAAAAACACTAAAGTTTGACTGACACTAATTTCCTGAACAAGATACCCTGGAAACTCCAGTTTATCTCATAAAATCATAACAGACAGGGTTTGTGATGTCCCCTCTGCAAGATTCTTTATTCTGTCAGTTTATAGCATTTGAAATGACGGAAAGGAATGCGTTCCTTTCATATGCCATCCAGAAGAACAGAACCTGTCACCAACAGTGTAATGTGCTGTGTATTATCACTCTGAGTGATCCAGAGGCCCAGAGACTGTCATCTTTTTAGACTGTACAAGTCAACACAAATAAAACTGAGAAGGCAAATGATAATGTCTGAGATAGATCCAGGCTCATTCTGGCCATTACTTTTTATTCAAACCTTAGAAATGACATGATGTGAAAAATGAGCCTGTGTCTATTTCAGTGCCCATTAGTGTGTGAGCACATTATCTTCCACTTTTCACATTGAATCTCTCTGCTCTCACTCTGCCCGTTAGAGCTCGGCAACCTGTCAGCTTCTGGGGGTTTTGACTTCTCTTTTTAAACATTTTTACGTTATTATAAGTAAATAGTAATACCACCTCCTTGTTGGTAAATTGACAACAATTTGAACAACTCATTCAAAAAATTAGTCACAGTAGTATCTTAAAGTTTCTTAGAGATAATTCTTTTGCAGCTAAAAAATTAGAGATGACATCTAGCCTGTTATTTTGAACAGAAAATAGTCATTGAGAATCATTTTTCTAAGCTAATTAGAATTTCCATATACATAAATAAGCAAGTATTTTAATCTATTTGGAAAGAACATTTTGAGCGAGAGAGCTTTGCCCTATCATTTCTTTAGATCATTTCATATATAAATACCTCAGCTATTCCGTATTAAAAATGAAATGAATAGTATACATTTGTGCCATAAAAGATTCAGGAATGTTTATTTTCTGTAGCAACTTCTTGCTGAAGAAAAGCCTGATGAATATTTTTACAATCTTGTAAGTTGCCAGCATTCCACATCGCCTCCATAAATATAAAAGAAACATTTTTGTGCCTGGTGATGTGGAGAAATCAATTAATTTATCATATCACTCTTTAAGTGTCACATTATTTTGGCCAGTGGTGGCAAATTGAACTATAAAAATGTAGTTTTCAACAACTCTATTGTATAGAAAGCTTGACAGCCCTCAAAGTTTAGATATGCCATCTTTAAAAATAGCTGAAAGCGCCCCCACACATTTTGAACATAAATCCATATTCTGAAGAGCTTTTAATATGCTCACTCACATTAATAATAGCTAGACAAATCCATAAGTTTTCATTTGTAATCTTTAATGATTCCCAATATTTTCACAATATTACTTAGTTAACATATAAGTAGAATTAGGCACATTTAAAAAAAAGTTTTCCTAAGGATATGAACACTAAACATGAGATCATTATGGTTCAGTTATTTATATTACAACATACCTTACTTAAATAAAATTTCAAAATTATCATTTTGCATGTGATTTTAAATGATAATATTGGTAATTTTTAACAGTTAATGAATAGTATTTAGCTTTGCTATTCCACTGTCATTTATTATTGCTTCACGTTGAGTTATATATTCCATTTTGCGAACAGAGAATCAACTCAACCAATCTGACAATTGTATAAAAAGAAGCTGAATTTCTTGTTAGGAAACTTTCACATGTGTCCTGTAACAGGAGGTAACAGCATGGTTTACGATGAGACTTGGTTTATGTTAGAGTCAAAGCCTTTCCCTCGTAGACTGAAGCATTGTTTGGATACTGTAATTTCTTACATTGGAAAATGGTTTACAGTATTTTCAGTTCGCTTTCGAAATGTCAATGATAGGCATTACTGTCTGTGCAGAAATTAAATGGTACCACATTGGAACAATGGCAGATGAAGAACATTTATTTTAATTTTGTCTTCCATTTTCTTCTGCATGAATTAGCATCCTGTGTGATTTATGGCAAGAATAATGGCCTGGATGTACAAAATTGTGTGTACTGCTTGAGACAGATATTAGAAATACCATGATGACTTTCTATGGTTAATATTTTGCCCTGATATCACAAAATGTTGGTGACATTAGTTAAGATTTTTATTTTAGTTTTATTTTTTTCCTAGTGGCTTGGTGCACAAAATTTATGCACGGGGTGGGGAGATCCCTCTGCCCAGCCTGCACCCTCTCTAATCTGGGACCCCTCAAAGGATGTCCTACTACTGGTTTACAAAAATTGAGCCTAAACAAGCAGTCAGACGTCCCTCTCAGAGTTCGGGACTGCTGGTTTCTAACTGCTCACCTGCCTACCTGCCTGATTGTCCCTAACCACTCTGCCTGCTGGCCTGCTTGCCCCCAATTCTCCCCCTCCTTGCTGATCTGCTCAACCCAAATTGCCCACCCTGCTGTCATGATCACCCCAACTGACCTCACTGATGGTCTGCTCACCCCAACTGGCCTCCCTGTTGTTCCATTCACCTCCAATTGCCCCCCTGCTGGTCTGATCACCCCCAACCCTCCCCCTCAGCCTGATCACCCACAACTGCCATCCCATCCTGACCTGATCATCCACAACTGACCTCCCCTCTTGGCCTCTAACCACCTCAACCTTGGCCCCACTACCATGGCTTTGTCCAGAAGAATATCAGGAAGGTCTCCTGGAAGGTCTCCCAGTCTAATTACCCTTTTATTAGTATAGATTTTTTTTTCTTTATTGATTAAGGTATAATATATGTGTCTTTTTCCCCCCAGTACCCCCATAATCCATCCCCCCGACACACACCAGTCACACCCTCACCCCCTGGTGTCTGTGTCCATTGGTTAGGCTTATATGCATGCATACAAATCCTTTGGTTGATTTCTCCCCCTTACCCTCTCCTTCCCCTACATTCCCTCTGAGGTTTGATGGTCTGATGGTCTGATCCAGTAGTTTTCAACCTTCCTAGTGCCGTGACCCTTTAATACAGTTCCCCATGTTGTGATCCCCAACCATAAAATTATTTTTGTTGCTACTTCCTAACAGTAATTTTGCTACTGTTGTGAATCGTAATGTAAATATCTGTGTTTTCTGATGGTCTTAGGCGACCCCTGTGATGGGGTCGATGGACCCCCAAAGGGGTCACGACCCACAGGTTGAGAACCGCTGGTCTGATCAATGCTTCTCTGTCTCTGGATCTGTTTTTGTTCACCAGTTTATGTTGTTCATTATATTCCACAAATGAGTGAGATCATGTGATATTTATCTTTCTCTGACTGGCTTATTTCACTTAGCATAATGCTCTTCAATTCCATCCATGTTGTTGCAAATGGTAAAAATTCCTTCTTTTTATCTCAGCATAGCATTCCATTGTGTAGATGTACCACAGTTTTTTAATCCATTCATTTGCTGATAGGCACTTAGGCTAAATCTCAACTATGGTAAATTGTGCTGCTATGAACATAGGGGTGCATATATCCTTTCTGATTGGTGTTTCTAGTTTCTTGGGATATATTTCTAGAAGTAGGATGCCTAGGTCAAATGGGGGCTCCATTTTTAGTTTTTTGAGAAAATTCCATACCTTTCTCCACAATGGCTACACCAGTCTGCCTTCCCACAAGAAGTGCATGAGGGTTCATTTTTCTCCACATCCTTGCCAGCACTTGTCATTTGTTGATTTGTTGTTGATAGGCATTCTGACAGACATGAGACGGTACCTCATTGTCATTTTGATTTGCATCTCTTGGATGATTAATGACTTTGAGCACGTTTTCATATGCCTCTTGGCCTTCCTTATGTCTTCTTTTGAAAAATATCTATTTAGGTCCATTGTCCAGTTTTCGATTGGGTTTTTTATCTTCCTTTTGTTATGTTGTAGTTGAGGTTTATTTTAAAACTGGAGGCCTGATGCATGGATTTGTGCACTGATGTGGCCCCTCAACCTGGCCTGAACCCTTTCACAATCTGGGACTCCTCAGGGGATGTTAGATAGCTTGTTTCAGCCCGATCCTCACAGGCCCAATCCAGACAGGAGTGAGTCTGATCCTGTGTATTGAGCATCTGTTCCCTGGTGGTCAGTGCACCTCAGAGCAACTGGTTGACCAGTCATTTGGTCATTCCATTGCATATATATATATATATATATATATATATATATATATATATAAATATATATATATATATATATAAATATATGTATATATTTATATATATATGCCCATATATATATATATATAGACCTATTATATAAATAATAAATATTTATATATAGGCCTATATATAAATAATAAATAGCTTAGAATTCCACTGAATCTTCACCTTTAAAGGAAACTCAAACCTTATATTATGGGAAGATGTGAGATACTGGTACAGTGCATGATAAAATATAATACTTTATCTCTTTAATTTACTCAATACTTAAAAGAGTTCCATATCAACTATGTAATTAGTCCCTTTTTTAAATCAGGACTACATCACATAAGTTTATTGAAGATGTAACAGCAACATTAAAATTAATGTTTTTACTCTTACTTTAATATTAGAATAAAATATATGCACCAGGAGGTTCCCAGCCTGCACCCTCTCCAACTGGGGACCACTTGGGGGATGTCTGACTGCCAGATTAGGCCCAATCCCTAAACCAGCAGTTGGATAGCCTCCTCACAATCTGGGACCACTGACTTTTAATCACTCATCTACCTGCCAGCCTGATTGCCTCTAACCACTCTACATGCCTGCCTGATCACTCCTAATTGCCTTCCCCTGCTGGCCTGATTGATCCTAAGTGCACTACTCTTCCAGCCTGGTCACCCCTAACTGCTCTCCCCTGCTGGCCTGATCACCTCTTACTGCCCTCTACTGCTAGCCTGATTGCCCCTAACTGCTTCTGCCTTGGGTCCCATCACCATGTTTTTGTCTGGAAGGAAGTTAGACATCTTGAAGAAGGCTGGCTGACCCAGTCTAATTAGCATATTACACTTTTAGTAGCATAAATAGATTTTTAGGATAGGATTGCTTAAGTGGGGGGGAGGGGCTTTTTCAGCAGGAGAAGATGCTCTTGGAAAATAAAAATACATAATCCATATATCTGGACTGATTGCCAGCCATATACACTATCCTGCAAACTGGTCATTAAAATATTGATCTGCTATTTTACATCCTACACCAAATAGCTGTTGTCCTTAAAACCTTCCTCGGCCCTACTGTAGGCTCTTCCTTTGCATTTTACCCAGATTAGGTTCTGATTGGTCAGTTTCTATTCCAGTCAGTGTTAAAGCTCCGCCTCCTAAACAGCCATTGACTCATCACAGTTCACCCAGATTTGGTTCTGATTGGTCGGTTTCTATGTTAGTCAGCATCTCTGGGCCTATCTCAGAGGCTAATGACCTTACTACACCTACCTTGCCCCATTCCCATCCTCCCACCACCACCCACCTGCCTACCAACCGTCAGCCTTGCTATGATAGGAGCTGTGGGCCATGGGGGAGAGACTGTGCTCCATACACTTCCTGGTGATGAGTCGTCATTCTGGTCATTTAGGTCATGATGGTCCCTGGACATTTATAATGTAGATGTTTGTTTTTTTTTTTTTTTTGATTTGAGAGAAAGAAAGACAAAGACAGAGGGAGAGAGAGAAAGAGAAACATCAATGAGAATGAGCCATCGATCTGTTGCCTCCTACATTCTCCCTACTGAGGATCGAGCCTGCAACCCAAGCATATACCCTAAACTGGAATTGAAGCCCTGACCTCTGATGCATGGAACAACACTCAACCAATTGAGCCTAACTTACCAGGGCAACATGTTTAATTTTTTTTTTTTTTTTAACACATTAAGTGCCATGTCATTCCCTGTGACTGACACTATACTTTCCATCCGGACCAGTCAGTCACTGATGCCGCCAGCCTATTGGTGAAATCAGATATCCATGTGCTAAATTAAAAGGAAGATAAAACAGGGTTGGTGTTTAATGTGTTAATCTTTAGAGATTCGTGCACTGGTAAGGGAGGATCCTCAGCCCAGCCTCCATCCTCTTGCAGTCTCAGACCCCTTGCAAGATGTCCACCTGCCAGCATACAGACATTCCTCTTGCAGTCTGGGGCTCTTTCAGACCAGGGTTCTTGCAGTCTGGGGCCCCTTGTTCTTACTACCTGCCTTCAGTGAAGGCAGGAGAGGCTCCCACCACTACCACTGAGCTCGCCAATTATCCTGGCCTCTGGCTGAGTGAAGGTCCCCCTGTGGAAGCACACTGACCACCAGGGAACAACTCCTGCTTGGAGTGTCTGACCACTGGTGGTCAGTACATGTCATAGCGACCATTCATTTTGCCTTTTGGTCAATTTGTATATTACACTTTTATTATATAGAATTGTTGAAAGTATTACAGATGTCTCCTTTTCCGCCTCCATTGATCTTCTTTGCCTTTTACCCATTTCCCAAGATGTTTAATTCTTGACAAGATAAATTTGTTACCAGTAGGCATCTAAAAACCACAGGGTCTCTAGTAATTTTAAATTTGCTCTCAATCCCCTTTTGCTTCAAAATAAGCTTAATATATGTAATCTAGCTTTCATATAAAATTCAGATTTAAATAATGAATTTCTATATTTCCAACTCCTTTGTAAATGGCTTGCCTCTAAAATATTACTGATTCTTATATATTTTTGTATTGATTGGCCTTACTTTCTTCCTTTTCTTCCACTCTTTCCATGTTCCTTACTCCAAAAAGAGTCAAGTGCCTTACTTAGTCCAGGTTTTATTTTACATTTTTGAAAGAATTATCCAACTGATGATCTCCCTAACCTCAACTTTGCAAATGTTTTTAGCATAAGCAGTGTAATTAAAATACAGAGTGATATTTATATAATTAAAATCATATTACAATATAGATTACATGTTGGTACTTTTTATAAGATTCTAATACACCAAGAGTAAACTGCTGGCCATTGACATGTACTTCATCACCTGGTTGTTGTTTATGACGTTCTTCACAGAGTACTTTCAGCATATCTACAAAAAGCTTCTTATATCCTCACTGGCCTTCCTCTTAATGAGCTTTCGGGTTCTCTTCCTGCTGCTCCAGGCTGGCATCTAACTATGAGCTCCCCAGTGTTCCAAACAGGTGGCTACACTGAATCCCTGACTTTGTAAATTCTTTTTTTACTAATGCTAGAAGTCTCCCCCACCTGTGACCATCCAAACAAAGAAAAAATATATAGGCATTAATCTTTTTAATATAACACGTATTTAATCAAAGTTGTTTCAGTGTTTAGAATACATTTGAATTAAGTGTTTTTAGAGTTTGGATATGTTAACTTTACAAGAGTATAAAATCTAATTTTAAAATAAAAATGGAAACAGAGTCCACTTTATAAATGCTACTTATTAGAGATAATTTTTTACTAAGTAAAAACTAGTGGGCTACCTCAGAACCGAAGCTGGGGCTATAGACGCTTATTTTAGTGTTGTTTTTTTTCTTTTGTGTGGGTTTTGAATTTCATGATCTAAAAAAATGTTTATATTTAAAAGAAGCCAATCTTCAAAGAATGATAGACTGTTATAAAAACAAAGTAATTAATAAAATACCTGAAAAAATTATTAGAAAAGAACAGAGATCACAT
Source organism: Lasiurus borealis (assembly GCA_004026805.1). Taxonomy (NCBI): domain Eukaryota; kingdom Metazoa; phylum Chordata; class Mammalia; order Chiroptera; family Vespertilionidae; genus Lasiurus; species Lasiurus borealis. The sequence goes on from PVJN01000878.1 coordinate 31,253, forward strand.
TTAAAAATATTTTTAATATCAAATCATCTCTAGTTTAAAAAGTTTCTTGCAATGATTGTATTAAACGGTTAGTTTTCTTTTATCATGTTTGGTCCCTTTAAAAAGATAATTTTAGGTCATTCACTACTTTTACGTTTTTGAATTAACTTCATAATTTAGTTGTAACTTTGTTGGGTGGTAGCTTTCTTGGTATTTTCACAAATGCAATAAACATGGTTCAATATGTCAGTGTCTCCACCATTAATATGAATGTATTTTAACAACCTGTTGTGGGTATGTAATATCCTATGAAATAAAATAAGAATTGCAATTGAAAAATTTATGTTTCATCATTGATTTCAAAAAGGAAATCTGGTACCTATTTCATCTGAATCCACAGAAGCATAACAGACAACTTGCAAAAGATTTTCAATATCTGTTAAAATGCAACTGGTCTTTGCTATCCACCACAATGAAGTGCAAAGGATTCCACCAGATTGTTATATCCCTTTCCAGATGATACTGCAGACGGCTTCATGAAGTGTATGACTTTTCTAGCCAATTCAAGAACAATTTGATTCCAATAAGAAAATCTTTATTCTAAATAGTGATAAGAAATAGAGATCTTAGGCTGAGCTTTTCTTCATCATTACGTCACCTGACATTATTAAAAAATTGCATATTCCTCTTATGAAAAGAAAAGTGAGAAAAGCTTCTTTCTTTTTTAAAAAATATATTTTATTGATTTTTTACAGAGAAGAAGGAAGAGGAATAGTGAGTTAGAAATATCAATGAGAGAGAGACATCTATCAGCTGCCTTCTACATGGCACCCTACTGAGGATGTGCCCGCAACCAAGGTATATGCCCTTAAGTGGAATTGAACCCAGGACCTTTCAGTCCTCAGGCCGACATTCTATCCACTGAGCAAAACTTGTTTCAACAGAAGCTCCTTTCATTAATCAGAGATGTGACATTCATAGAACATAAAGTATATTTGTAAACCAATTAATTTTAATCTATTTTATTTCTCCATCATTTTAGTCTTTTTCAATATATAAAACATAAGAAAGTCATGTGGTTACTTGCTGTTATTTGCAAACTCAATTTATATATGTCCATATTAAATAAGTTCTAATTTTTTGTATATTGACTTTTTAAAAAATGTATTGCATTTATTGACTTTTTTTATAGAGAAAACATAAAACTATCTTTAAGTGGGAAAATCCAGAGATTACAAAGAAAGAACTTTTGAGGTTATAAAATAAAATTAAATACAAATGAGTATTTGTGGGTTTTAGAATAAAACATCTAAAGAAATGTTGAACTATTAAACTTCCTTCATCTTCATATTATCAGTCCAGGCATGGATACAGGCAACCGATGAAAGTATATATGAGGAAATACTTAACTAGTCCTTTGTCCATTTATCTTCTGATGTCATACATTGGACAAAGAAAGAAAGCCAGGGGGGTAAGAGTTTACCTTACAGGACAACTTCTTTGAAGAACATGAGGTGAAAAAAAAGTAGAATATAAATCTAGCACAGAAAATTAGAATGAAAATATGGATAATTTTTTTTTTTTACAATAAAAATCAGTGAATGCTTCTAGTTGCTTTTGGGTTGTTTTTACATTTTTCTTCACAGTAAACATCAATTCCATATGAGAATCAACACTTATCAATCTTTGGGATTATCAAACTTGAGTGTCAGCTTTAGAATATAAGAAATTGAGAGAAAAAATACTTTTATTAATTAGATGAAAAGTCTTGAATGTAAAAGTAGCTTGCATAATTTGAAGGAGACTTTACATAAAACACAGCATTATTCTCTATATCAAGAGTTAGCAGAGAGAATCCAAGATGGCGGCATAGGTAACACCTACATTGCTGCCTCGCACAACAATTTTAAAACTACAACTAAAAGACAGAACAGACATCATCCAGAACCACAGGAAAGCTGGCCGAGTGGAAATTCTACAACTACAGGGAAAGAGAGGGGCTTGAGGAGAACCAGAGGAGCTGCAAAAAGCTGAGGTACAGATACGTGCGCGCGTGGAGGGAGCGGGTGCTGGAGTACCTGGCTAGTTTTCTCTGGCAAGAGGGAAATGGAGACTCTCAAAGGCATTGAACCCCTTATCTTACGACACTAAACCCCAGATCCAGCCAAAACTCATACAGGGGGAGTTTGGACTGTGAAAAGGGAGAGGTGCATGGAAATTTAGGGGAGTCGCAAAAGATCAGAGGCCTGGTAGCACGCAGAGCACTACGCGCAGAGGACAGATTGCTGATTGTGCTGCTAGCTTTTGTGAGTGGGCGGGAGACAGACCCTCCCAACCATGCCACTTCTGACTCCACTAAGCCCCAGTTTTGGGTGAAACCCTGGGGACCTAAACTCGTGTGGTCCTGGGCACAGGGGAGCCTGAAAAGCAGCTGTCTGGAGGCACTGCGGGGGCGTGCACACAAGGACTGCTCCAGTGATTACCCAGTCACGTGAGACTCAGGGGCCATGGAGGGCAGGGCCGACTGAAAGGCAAGGCGCTCCCTTAAGCCCTGAGACTCCACCCCTCCCAAGCTCAACAGAGAGGCTTCTGCGGTTTTGAAAGTCTGGTATCATAAGGCTGAATCCAACAGAATTTCTCCAGGTATAGTGAAAATGCCGAGACATGGGAAAGGATCACAAACAAAAGAAATGGAGGAAAAGAAAGGACTGGATATAGATTTCAAAACCACGTTATAAGGTTTTTCAAGAATATGCTAGAAAAGTTGGATAAAATTAGCGAGAGCCAAGAGGAGGTGAAAAAGGACCAACTAGAGACGCAAAAGATTCAACTAGAGATGGAAAAGGTCCAACTAAAGATGAAAAAGGACCGACTAAAAATTAAACATACACTGACTGAAATAAAAACTATTATACAGAGTCCTAACAGCAGACTAGAGAAAGGCAAGAATCAAGTCAAAAATTTGAAATATAAAGAAGCAGAAAACATTCAACTGGAAAAGCAAGAAGAGAAAAGAATAAAAAAATTTGAAGATAATGTAAGGAGCCTCTGGGACAGCTTCAAGCGTACCAACATCAGAATTGTGGGAGTACCAGAAGAAGAGAGAGAGCAAGATACTGAAAACCTATTTAAAGAAATAATGACTGAAAACTTCCCACATCTGGTAAAAGAAATAGACTTACAAGTCCAGGAAGCACACAGAACCCCATATAAAAGGAATCCAAAGAGGACTACACCAAGTCACATCATAATTAAAATACCAAGAGCAAAAGACAAAGAGAGAATATTCAAAGCAGCAAGAGAAAAACAGTTCATTACCTACAAGGGAGCACCCATACGACTGTCAGCTGATTTCTCAACAGAAACGATGCAGGCCAGATGGGAGTGGCAAGGAATATTCAACGTGATGAATAGTAAGAACCTACAACCAAGAATAATCTATCCAGCAAAGCTATCATTCAGAATTGAAGGGCAGATAAAGAGCTTCACAGAGAAGAAAAAGCTAAAGGAGTTCATCAACTCCAAACCAGTGTTATATGAAATGCTGAAAGGTACTCTTTTAGAAGAGGAAGAAGAAAAAGGTAAAAGACAAAAATTATGAACAACAAATACATATCTATCAACAAGTGAATCTAAAAATTAAGTGAATTAAAAATTTGATCAACAGAATAAATTGGTGAATATAATAGAATCAGGAGCACAGAAAGGGAGTGGACTGATAATTCTCCGGAGGAAATGGGTAATGGGTATACAGGGAGAGACTGGACAAAAATCATACACCTATGGATGAGGTTAATGGGTGGGAGGTAAGGGAAGAGGGAAGGGTGGGAGCTGGGTGGTGGGTGCTATGGAGGGGAAAAAAGAAAAACAAATGTAATAATCTGAATAATAAAGATTAAAAAAAAAGAGTTAGCAAACATTGTGTGTGTGTGTGTGTGTGTGTGTGTGTGTGTGTGTGTGTGTGTGTATGATTGGGTCAGAGAGTAAATTTTTTAAGGCTTTATGACTATATAGTCTTTTCTTTTTTTAAAATTAAATATTTATTATTCAGATTATTACATTTGTTTCTCTTTTTTCCCCTCCATAGCTCCCCTCCACCTGGCTCCCACTTCTCCCTCTACCCTTACCTTCCTCCTGTTGACCTCATCCATAGGTGTATGATTTTTTGTCCAGTCTCTTCCTATACACTCCTCACCCCTTTTTTGCCTCAAAGTAGCCATGGAAAATAAGTAAGCAAATGGATGCTACTATGTACCAATAAACTTCTATTTACAGACATTGAATACTGAAATTTACATTTTATATAATACCCATGTGTCACAAAATCATATCTTCCTTTTGATATTTTTAAAATCTAAAAATCATTGTTAGTCCAAAAATAAATCTATGTCTTTATAGTCAATAGTTGACTATAAAGACAGTCTATTTAATAAGTAGTGCTGGGAAAATTGGACAGATATATGCAAAATATTAAAACTAGGTCATCTTGTTATTCCGCACACAAGAATAAACTCAAAATAGATTAATGGCTTAAGTATTAGACTCAAAACCATAAAAGCCCTAGAAGAAAAAATAGGCAGTAAAATCACAGGCATTTCTCATAGTAACATTTTTTCTGATAGATCACCTTGGGCAAAAAACAAACAAACAAACAAACGTTACTACATCAGACTAGAGAGTTTTTACACAGCAAAGAGAACCATCAACAAAATAAAAAGACAACCCAATGAATGGGAGAACATATTTACCAGTAATACATCTGATAAGGAGTTAATGTTCAAAACTAATAGATAACTTAAAAAACTCAACACCAGAAAAATAAACAATCTAATTTTAAAATGGGCAAAAGACCTGAATAGACACTCCTCCATAGAGGAATTACAGATAGACATATGAAAGGATGCTCAATGTCACTAATCATCAGAAAAATGCAAATTAGGCCACAATGAAATATCACCTCACACCAGTCAGAATGGCTGTCATCAATAAATCAACCAACAAGTATTGGCAAAAATGTGAAACAAAGGGAACCCTCATGCACTATTGATGGGAATGCAGATTGTTACAGCCACTTTGGAAAGCAGTATGGAGTTACCTCAAATGATTAAATGGAACTGCTTTATAACCCAGTGATTCCTCTTCTGGTAATTTATCTGAAGAAACCTGAAATGGTAATTAAAAGAAGTGTCTGGCTGTTTTTGCTCTGTGGTTGGAGCATTGGCCCTTAGACTGAAGTGTCCTGGGTTCAATTCCTGGTCAAGAGCATGTCCTTCAGTTGCAGGCTTGATCCCTAGCCTTGGTGGGGGCTCTTACAGAAGGCAACCAATCCGTGTATCTCTCTCACATCAATTTTTCTCTCTCTGTGACTTTCCCCCATAATAATTACTGGCAATGCTGGTCTCTCAGTCTCTAGGAAAACTGCAAGGGTGACAAATCATCTTGTTTCCTCCCTGTGTGCTGTATATTCACAATCTCTATTTGACATTATACTTGGTCATTCAGATGTTTTTTTTCCCCTCACATTGTATAAATCTGGCAGTGCTTTAATGTATCTCTTCCTAAGAATTCCATTTCCAGAAATTATCCATTTCTTTCTCTTATCTATTCTACATTTCCAAGTGCAGTGGGACAAGTCACACTTAAAACATGCAATTATTTTTTTAGAAATCCTGGAAATGCCTACATACTTAAGTAACTGACTTAGAAGGTTCAGTTGATGAGTGTTCTATTTGCGTGTGTGTGTGTGTGTGTGTGTGTGTGTGTGTGTGTGTGTGTGTGGTGTTTTAATTTTAATTAATTGATGTTAGAGAGAGGAAGGGAGAGAGAGAGAAACATTGGAGAGAGACAGAAACATGGATCAGCTGTCGCCCATTTTCACTCCACTGAGGATGAAACACACAACCTGTGCATGTGCCCTGATGGAATAGAATCTGCCACCTTTTGGTGTATAGGGCTATGCTCCAACCACCTGAGCCATCCAGCCAGTGCTACTTACTTCTATTTTATAACTGAAATACACCATCCAAAAATGAGATGGGGAGGAGGTGTTGGAGGTTTGAATAGAGAGAATATCCTTTATTAGACATAGAAATCTCTTATAGTACCTTTCTTAAACTGGGGTAATTTAGCATGGGGCTTCAGCAGGAAAATCCAGGGCAGCAGGCCTTGGGCCTCCAGATCCAGTGCCTTCATCATTTTACAACTGGTGCAAGATTAATATATCTACTTATTCAGCAAGGCTTAAACCTAATTTACCTGGGTGTATACAATTTTTCATTGAGTGAAGTGTATTATAAAATACTAGAGGCACGGTGCACAAAATTCATGCACGTGTGTGTGTGTGTGTGTGTGTGTGTGTGTGTGTGTGTGTGTGTTCCTCAGCCCCTTTCTAATCTGGGACCGCTCAAGGGATGTCCCACTGCCCATTTAAGTCTATCCCACAGGCAGTCAGACATCTGACTCACAATCCAGGACTGCTGACTCCCAACCGCTCACCTTCCTGCCTGCCTTCCTGATTGACCCTAACCACTACTGCCTGTCAGCCTGATCACCTTCCTAACCACTCCCCTGCCAGTCTGATTGACGTTTAACTGCTCCCCTGCTGGCCTGATTGCTGCTAACTACCCTCCCCTGCAAGCCTGGCCATCCCCAACTGCTCTCCCCTGCCAGCCTGGTCACCCCAAACTGTCTTCCCCTGCTGGCTTGGTTGCTCCTAACTGCTCTCCCCTGCTGACCAGGCTCTCCCCAACTTCCCTCCTCTGCAGCCCTGGTCTGCCACAACAGTCTTCCCCCAGAGGCCTGGGTCTCCCCACCTGCTCTATTTGGTAGGGGTGGTCCCCCAAACTGCCCTTCCCTGCAGGCCTGGGTCCCCCCAGCTGTCCTCTCCTGCAGACCTGGCGCCCCCCAACTGATCTCCCTTGTAGACCTGATCCCCTCAATGCCATCCCCTGCAGGCCTGGTCACCTCCTACTGCCCTCCCTTGCTAGCCCAATCACCCCTAACTTTGGTCCCTTGCCAGCCTGGTCCCCCACAATTGTCCTCCCCTGCAGGCCTGGTCACTCCCAACTGCCCACCCTTACAGGCCTGGTCCCCCAATACTCTCCCCTACTGGCCTGGTCACCCCTAACTTTCTTCCCTTGCCACCCTGGTCCCCTCTAACCGCCCTCCCCTGCTGGTCCAGTAGCCCCCAACTGCCCTCCCCTGCAGGCCTGGTTGCCCCCAACTGACCTCCCCTGCAGGCCTAATCGCCCACAACTTCCCTTCCTGTATGCCACCTTGTGGCAGCCATCTTGTGACCACATGGGGGGCAGCCATCTTTGACCATATGGGGGCAGCCATCTTGTGTGTTGGAGTGATGGTCAATTTGCATATTACTCTTTTATTACATAGGATCATTTTATTCCTTTATACCAACGTGATTTTAATTTTAAATATATCCTTAAAGTCATTTTCTTATTTTCAATAGAAGACCCATGTTCTCCACTAGATGTTGATAGATTTCTTCTTTCACCACTCCATGTGTAAATTCTCTAAGGTCATTAGAAAATAGTTTCCCCATAGTAATTCAGCCCTTTTATTTTTTATTTATTTTTATTTTTTAAAATATAGTTTACTGATTTTCTACAGAGAAGAAGGCAGAGAGATAGAGAGCTGGACACATCAATGAGAGAGAGACATCGATCAGCTGCCTCCTGCACGCCCCCTACAGGGGATGTGCCCACAATCAAGGTACATGCCCTTGACCAGAATCAAACCTGGGATCTTTCAGTTCGCAGACTGACGCTCTACTGAGCCAAACCAGTTTCAGCTAATTTAGCCCTTTTAATTCATCAAGCTAAAAATAAACTTTCATGCGCGTGCACGCACACACACACACACACACACACAACATACACCTGGTACACTTATTTCTGCAAAATGAAAGTGCTTTTCATTACTCTTTTTCTGAGAGGACAATTAAGTTCAATTTTTAAAATATGAACAAATTCACTAACTTATTTTATAATCCAGTATTTATCATATTTCTCTAGTTGCTAAAATAATTCAATTATTTATCATAAATTAACAAAAAGTCCTATGACATGAAGGTTGCTTCTTCCTAATTTTATTTTATTATAATCCAACTAGAGGTCAGATGCATGAAATTCATGCAAGGGGCTTGGGCCCTGCCACTGTGGCTTCATTCAGGAGGCCATCTTAAAGGATGTGGGCTCTAATTACCATATTACTCTTTTATTATTATAGATATTATTAGTTTTATTGTATTATATTTTAAAATAATGGAAAGGCCCAAATGGTCAGCCTGCAGACCAAAGGGTCCTGAGTTCAATTGTGGTCTATTGCATGCACTTTGGTTGCAGGCTCTTCTCTGGCCCAGGTCTTGGTTGGGAAACATGAAGGAGGCAACCAATTAATATGTTTCTCTCACATCAATATTTCTGTCTTTCCATCTCTCTCCCACTCTCTCTTGGGTGAGGATTAGAAAGAAAGAAAGAAAGAAAGAAAGAAAGAAAGAAAGAAAGAAAGAAAGAAAGAAAGAAAGAAAGAGAGAAAGAAAGAGAGAAAGAAAAGAAGGAAGGAAGGAAAGAAGAAGGAAGAAAGGAAGGAAGGAAGGAAGGAAGGAAGGAAGGAAGGAAGGAAAGAAGGAAGGAAGGAAGGAAGAAAGGAAGGAAGGGAGGGAGGAAGAAAGGAAAGAAAGAAAAGGGAGGAAGAAAGGAAAAAAGAAAAGAAAGAAAGAAAGAAAGAAAGAAAGAAAGAAAGAAAGAAAGAAAGAAAGAAAGAAAGAAAGGAAGAAAGAAAGAAAAGGAGAAAGAAAAGAAGGAAAGAAGGAAAGGAGAAAGAAAGAAAGGAAGTCCAGTCATCTGTTCAACAAATCAAAGCTAATTTTTTTGTTCAACAAATGCTAATAACATATCAAGGCTGCTCAACCACTCATTATGAAATGCACTGACCCCCAGGGGCTAGCCCCTCAAACCAGTAAGTTAGCTTGCTGCTGGGGGGCAACCAATCAGGACTGAGCAAGACCAGCCGACCACGTCTTGAAGCCTTCCTTCATTCCCACCCCAGGTAGCCAACTTCCTGCATCCCTCCCAGCCCTGGTCATGCATTGGTTGGATCCTTTGGCCTGGTCTATACCCTCAAAATCTGGTACTCCTTCAGGGATGTTGGAGAGCCAGTTTTGACCCTAACTTGCAAGACAGGCCAAGAAATCCCACAGTGCATGAATTCGTGCGCTGAGCCTCTAGTAAATAAATAAAATGGAAAGGACTTTTATCTTGCAATTCTATAATTGATGCTAATTGTACAATATGTGAGATTTGAAATGTTCCTTTTCTCTTGATCTGCATTAGCATAGTTTAAGAAATCCAATATAAAATTTCACCTGAGGATATTTTTTATATTTGTGGGGAGAAAAAGAAAGAGTCAAGGAAGGAATGAAAGAAGGAATGGAGTAAAAAAGGCAGGGTGACAGACAGAAGCAAAGAGGAAAGGAAAACAATGAGCTTGAAGCTGCTTTAACCAACTATCTATAAAGTTACCTTATTTCCAGGCCTGAAATCTAGCCAATCCCATACACCATGACTATTCATCACTGTTGTTTAAACTCATAAAAGTTGAGACCAAACACTTGGTAATTATGAATTCACCTGCTCAGCTCATCTAGTCATTATTTGGAAATTCTCCATGTCCTGCATTAAACATGCATTCACTGAACCTTCATTTGCAGATGCAATGAGAGAAAACCTGATAAGATGGTCTTTGGGTGAACAAAAGGCTTACAACAAATATAAAAATTAAAACACTCAGGAATAAGGTAAATACTGAGAGTAAGAACTGGGAATGAGACAAATATTGGATTAAGACAAATGCTGCTTGCAAATTCCACTGTCAATTCTAACAGTGCTTGTGAAGATTGGATTGGGTTGACTATTGAAGATAAGTGGCTAAAGCAGAAAGTAAGGGAAAAATCTTTTAGGATATAATACTTTGTTATTAAAATTGTTTACCTTAGGGACTTAACTTATTCTTCTCTATCCAACCAATTGGTAGTTTTTTAATACTTTCTCTGCCTGAAAAACAGGTATATTGACCCTTAAAGTTGTGTGTGTGCTTTTTTTTACTTGTAACGTTTTTTACATCTATTTACTTTTTATAATTGTTATTACTATTGTCCTATTCCTTTAGCAACTGCTTTTCATAAAGATCACTGGAGTAGCTTCTCTACTAATTCCAATCACCAAGAGTCACTTTCTTTATTAATGCCTCACAATCTATCTACTTAAGTATTTCTAAAAAGCAACTATTCTGCTGGAAAAATATTCACTACCAAATCATGTTCTCCCTGAACTTCAAAGACCTAACTTGTTTATTTGACCTGTGTTCAACAACTCATTTGCATGCAGTTCTTCAAACAAACACTCTGTACAGTTCACTATAAAGTCTCTGTGTTTCCCAACTCCATAGCTTTCTTTTATCTTCTTTTCCATTTGTAGTAATTTCCCATAAGCTATGATATCTAGGCTGTCAAAATTTTAACAGTCATTGGAGGCCCAAATCAAATATTGCTTCCCCTATAGTGCATTCTTTTCTGCCCCACTTCCAAGTTGAAGTTAACTTTTAATATCTGTTGCATTTTGTTTACACATTTTTTAAGTGAAAATTGCAGGGTTTTTCATTATTTGTCTTCACAACTGTTTTCTCTCTTACTGGGATCTTAGCTCCTTAAAACAAAAATTGTGATTTAGTTATTGCTTATGTTTCTTTCATGGCCAACCACAATGACTTTCCTGAAATAGGTACTCTTTAAATGTTTTTGTGAATGCATAAATGCCTTAATACTGTAGAATATTCTTATAATGAGATGAACATTTTTATGTAGTGATAATAAAGTAATTGAACAAGGTCATACACCTTGTCACTGGTACATCTGACTAGAATCATAACACATAGAAGGAAAATAAGAGACAGGGGAACATAAAGGGTTTTAGTCCTTATTTTAGTGCTGGATTAATTGGGGTTTTGTTCCCCAAGATAAGAGGGAATGAAAATACAACTGCATGATAAGGCAGATAATGACAATGTGCAAATATTTATAAAGTAGGTATAGATTAGAGATACCGATCAAATAATTAAACCCATATGATCAGTACTTTCATTCTTGAAAACAAAAGTGGAACATATATAAATAAAGTATTTTTATTTTCCTGGAAATCTCAGTTGCATTGCTACTGAAGAGAATCAGCAATTATCCAGGGACCAATTAGCCTGTTTGTGGATTTCCTATACCCCAAGGAGTCTTCCTCAGTGCTTTCTTCCTTATCCCAGCTTTTGACCAATTCAAAGTCACTAGCCAGAAGAAGAAATTAAAGAAGTATTAAAAAATAGAAAACCAGAAATTTATTAATTTATTGGGTAAAATTAAGATTCTGTGATTTGTAAATTAAACAGAATTAGACAACCACTAGTTGGTTAAGTCTTTTAAATAAAATATCAGACAATTGAACCAAAGTAATTTATTACAAAAGGTTCAAATTTGTTTATCTTAATTACTCAGTTGTTTTATTTTTGAAATTTAAACTTATGGAATAAGTTTATTTAGCAATAATAATTAATTCTAAATTGGAGAATTATTCAATATTTTATCACTTTATGCTAGCCTACATATACACAAATTGCTAGAGCTTGTCAGAACTTTACTGGGGTTTTATGTGATCTTTTAATGTCAATCTAAAATATTCCTTTGCAATTTATTTGCTGACAGTTCCCACTGAAGTGCTTCTATTCATAGAGAAGTTCCTAATACAATTGGAAAAATCCATCTTCAACTACTAACATGCACTTTTCTATTTATGTACAGTTGGAAGGGGTCCTAAAAATCAATTTGTAGTGTTGCCCATTGGGGAATTGATTCTTCATACTTGAATTTCATTTTGGCAGAGAGAATTTTACCTGAGCACATTTTTAACATTTTTTTTTAATCCACATTCTGTGTCCTCTGTCATTTTGAGCCAACTCAATGTTGGCAATCTCTGTGGAGTTTTCTATTTTCCCTGGAGGCCTCTGCTCAGGGTTTCATGAACACAATGCAGAATTTCCCCTCTCAGCTGTCCTGGGACTATTCTTTTGTCTCTAAGAATAAAATTCTATTCCTGACATATAAAGATTTTTCTCTATAGTACTAGGCTATAGACCCAACTTCCATTAGTCCCTCCTTCTTTAACTCTTCTGTCATATATCCTATTTCTACAAAATAAACTCAAGTCAGAAGGAAAATCATTATTCAAACTATTGCTCTATCCTTTACCACTTAATGAAACTTAAGCTCTGCTATTTTTACTATTTTAGTATTTAATTTTAATCTAGTGCATGTGTGGACAAATACAAAAAAAGAACCCTTAAATTAAATTGCAAATGCATTCTGTGCACTCAGTTGTATCTCAAAATCATCCAAGGGAGGGAAAACATTAGATTTCCATGCTGAATCAGGAAACAAGAGTGTTTTTCAATCTGGAAATAATGAAATTTTGATAGTATTTAAAAAAATTATTGAATTTATTGGGTGACATTGGTTAACAACATTATGTAGGTTTTAGATGTACAATTCTATAATACATCATCTGTATATTGAATTGTGTGTTCATCAGCCCAAGTCAAATTTCCTTCCATCACTATATGATTATAATTTCTTATGTAATATTTTATAAATTGGGTGAAATTTTACTTTGATTGGCTTATCCTATTTATGCAAAACTATTATATATTTCCCAGAATCTTAGAAAATACTTCAATCCAATTATTTTATTTTTAATCTACAAAATTCTATAAAGAGTGAAATAGAAAAAAAATCAAATGTGAGCTATAGTTTCTATATGTAGAATTTCTTAATTATTATTCTGTAGACTTCAATTAAGCATATATTCCAGTCTTCTAGAATTAAAAGCAAAATAATGATTTCCAAAATATACACAGTGATTCACAGCTTACAGTATATTGCCAGGTTTATTATTTTCTAATCAATCTATTTTATTAAGAGTGATCCTAATTACTGTTATCCCACATTTTATTTTCAGGAAACTGAGGCATAAAAGAGGTAACTTGTTAAGGAAGCACAGTCGGAGGACAAATTTTGTACTTGACTCTGATAGGTTAAGCTTGAAAAGAAATAAAATAACTTTATTTGATAATGTTTTAAAGTTTATTTAAAGTGTAGAGGAGAGAAAACATTCCTATTATAGCAAAATCCTTGAGTCAATCTTTCCCTGGAAACCATTTTTCATAGAAAATAAGAAGAAACATGGCATATGGCATAAGGTATATATCTCAGAGGATAAATGTGTTTAAGATATGTAATATTTCAACGTTAAATATTTAAAAATACAAAATAATAAATATATAAACAGAAATTGAATGAAATGTTTTATAATATTTTAATTTTCTCTTTCAAATAGTGAAAATATGTAAAGAAAGATAAAATTATTGAAAATTATTGTGCTTGTTGTGCGTGTTGATTTTTCAATGGCTACTTCATATAATAAATGTTTTGGAAAGATAAAATATATAATGAAAGAATTTCTCATTCTCACAAATTATCAATGGTTAATTAAATTTTTGAGAAAGAGGAAGAGAGATTGAGACACATGCATATAAAATTATGAAGGACTTGGAAAACCATGAAAAAGTCTGGTTTTTGCAATATGGTTTAAAAGTGTGCATAAGGAAACATAAGAGTCATAAAAACATTTCATGTGGCATTATAGAAAAATCAAAGTGAAAACATATTGCTTTCTCTATTAGACAGCAATCAACTTAATAATATACCCAAAGATAAATGAAAATGTATTTTTAGGAGAAGGTTTAGCAGCCTGTGCATCTGACAGTGATTATTGATAGTAATGGTAAAGTTCAAAACATCAAAAAGTTAAAATACTCAGCCGAAATACCAAAAATGGTGAGAGGAAGGGGAAAATTATGTGAAATGTTAGGGATGTTTCATTCCAGTACCTTGGCCTCATTATATTATCAGCTAAGTATAAAATACATAGACCAGATAAATGTCTCATTAAGTATTTCACAGTTCTTTCTGGAAACTTAGTAGTGGCCTTGAAAATGAAAAATAGAGAAGTTTCTTAGGTGGAAATTATGGTATGAGAAAATTTTTCACTGAAAATTTTTATTAACTCATAGTGTGTAGAAAGGCATGGTGGAAGTTACTTTATTAATTGTTTTACTTAAAGAAGCCTGAGATCTATTTCATATAGAATTTTTAAGACAAAATATATCTATCCCATTTCAGATGTAGGTACATTTTCTAAGTTTGAGGTGTTGTCTAAATGAAGAGAGCCCCATCTTCATTATTGAAAAGGCTTTCCTCAGATTATACCATGTTTCAGTTTAATTTGATACTTGTGTCCACCTACAAACACTCACATATTGATGCACAGGAAACAGAAATATATCTCACACTGATATTTGCTTATTTGTTTTTCAGCAAAAAGATTTAAGTGAACACAACCCAAGAATATGATGAATAGAAAAAACAAAGTTACTTTTCAAGATAAAAATAAATTTCCTTTGACAATTAACACATGTGATTTCAATTACTCCAATTAATTAATATGTCCAGTTTCTATAATAAAATTGGGGAAAATATATATATACAATGAATTATTGGTCTATTTCTCATTCTGGCCAAGTTCTCACAGCTTTCAGATGTACTTTAAAATGACAAGGTGAATATGATGACACCACTTTTCTTTCAAAAATGTAGTCATGCTGAAAATGCCTACGTAAAAGACAAGTCAAAAGCATAGAAATCATCATAAAGGATGCTTGTTAACAATAGAAAAAAAATGAATGGTGAAGAGATAGAAGAGTGTCAGATGAGAAGTGCTCATAATACCTGCAATATATAAACACCAGGCTTCAGTTTCCGAGACAGTGAGTCTCAGATTGACAGATGGTGGATGATAGCTTCTGGTGGAGCGAATGATGGTTAGTTTGCAAGTAAAAGCAGATAAAAAGCACAGGAAATCTTGGGTGTGTGCGTAAGGCTTAAATTATAAATGGCTTAAATTATAAATGGTTCATGATTGACTGGCCACAAGCAACTTATTAAACATGCATATTTTGGTGAAGAAACTGCAGTAGTGCTCTAACAGGTGAATGCAGCTGATCATAAAAATATCCTATATTAAATGGAAAGGAGTACTATGAAAACAATAACTTTGACGGAGATCTACAGGTAGAAGAAATGCAAATTAAGCAAGAACCTGCCATTCAAAAAGCAACAAAAAACATGTTTAAAATCTGGGCAAGTTAAAGTTAAATTCGTGTTGATCCAAAGACTAAGCTTCAGTTCTAAATGCAAATGGTAAAATTATATAAAAAATAATATAAAAGTGCTAAATTTGACAAATGAAATAACATCCTTAAGGCTGTGATAATAAACTCAAGTACTCTACAGAGAACATCACTGTCATCCACAATAAGATCAATCTCAAATATTAGAAAAATATCTTCCAAAATATTTGTCTTGAATGATGGATATGTCTTTAAGAGATGTTCTACAAATTCATTTTTTCTTCCTTTTTCTTGAAGAGACTATATAGAGATAGCGTTGTACCATCTTGAATCTGGCCCAAAGAATTGGTTCCTCATCTATTTCTTATTTTTACACAACCAGGTGTATGTAATTATTATTAATATTATTATTCTATT
The DNA here is from genome assembly GCA_004026805.1 of Lasiurus borealis. Lineage (NCBI taxonomy): Eukaryota > Metazoa > Chordata > Mammalia > Chiroptera > Vespertilionidae > Lasiurus > Lasiurus borealis. Next base: position 46,949 of record PVJN01000878.1, read on the forward strand.
GACAACACTATAAGATTACTTTGAATGATTGTAAATCATAAAATTCTCAGTCTGAAAAGCCTCCTGGAAGTCATTAGCTCTGAACTTACCTTTCATTTTACAAATAAAGTGAGGTCGAGTGCAGCTGAATTCATCAAGGCACAGCTCAGACTAAACACCGGGAACCATGATTCTCCACTAGCGTCAAAGGATTAAATACCAGTAATGACTAGCAGTGACAGTTTTTCAAGTAAAAGTTCATTTCCCCTTAATGTAAAGGAGTAAAGCCAACCTAAGAAAACTAAAATTTTTAGGAAATTGAATGCAGCTTCTAAATAAAACCTTAATCTCTAGTTCTGTTCTCCTTTCTAATCATTTAATATGGATTATGAATTGGAGGACACTCTGGCTTTATTTTAATTTCTAAATTCCACACAAAACCACTTTTAAATACCTGAGTTTATCATTTAATTCAAATGCTGACAGATGTTACAGTATATGATTACATATTTGAATAATATTTGGAAAGTGTATGACACATTTTTAACACCTAATTTAGTTTACTGATTCTCTCTTATTTTCTCTCTATGTATGATAGCTAGCAAAGCATGCAAAGATAATTAATCTTAATCTGATTCCTATCAAGAACCAGAGAGGTTAAGTGAATGGCTCCAGGTCACACAGCAAGTCAGTAGCAATTTTTAAAATGTCTTATTTGAATATAAATACATTTAGATAATAGAACAACTATTTAGGGTCATCAATAGTGGTAAAGCTTGTCACATTGAGATAAGAATAACATATTCTCAATCTCACAGGACATTTCCTACATTTCCTAGCATAGAGAAGACTAAACATTTTTTATTTATATTTAACCTTACATATATTTAAAAAAAGAAATTCTATTCTATTTAATAGAAATGTTTAATGCTCAAAATTGAATTTTGTGGCAGCATGTATATTTTATTCAGATAAAATAAAATCAATTATTTTGTATAATTTTTATAAAGTCAAAAGTACAAAGCATTTTATTAACATTAAATGGCATTGTCTAGACAATGTACAATATAAATTAGCAACATTTCATAACTTGCTTGTTTTGGTGACGAAAAACACAGAAAATGTGTTAAATATTTTTGTTTGTTTTGATTATAAAATCCAAACAGCATATGGACAAAAAATTACTTTTCTTAATTTTGAAACCACACCTAGAGTTTATTGCAGAAAAAAATCTCTTCAGCACTGCACTTGCTTAAAGACTAAAAATTAGAGTTTAAGAAATAGAACTATAATATTGAAAAACCTCTATAAGATAAATATGTTTACAAGGAAAATATGTGTTAAAGTTTTATTCTGAGTCATCCTGCAAGCAACATTACTTATAAATAAATACTGTTAACTCATTCAGTTGTATTATACATAACTGTGTCAAATGTTTCTAATTTCAAAAGATTCTAAACATATAAAATGCATTTCAAAAAGGCAATAATCCTTGAATATTCAGGTGTATTTTTCTCCTTGTCACTGGTTGTGATATTAACTAAATGTGTTATTCCGATGATATTAATGTAACTTTACTCATTCCCTGAATAATGGTCATGTTTACCTCATGAGTGGTGAACTTAGCACATATTACATCAAGATGAGCTTTTTGTGCCCTGGCCAGTTTGGGTTCAGTGGCTAGAGTATGGCTCACAGACTGAAGGGTCCTGGAATGGGTTGTATTCCTGTCAAAGGCACATATCTCAGTTGTAGGCTCAATCCCAGGCCCAGGGCCAGATGGGAGGCAACCAATCGATGTTTCTCTCTCACACTGATGTTTTTTTCTTTCTGTCTCTCCCTTTCTCTTCTACTATCTCTAAAGACAAAAAAATAAATAAATAAATCAATGGAAAACATTCTCATCTGAGAATTAACAACAAAGATGAGCTTTATGCTTTCTAAAGCACCATATGAAAATCAACTATTTTGGTCCTATCTAGACATAATACTTCCAAAGAAGTTACAATAAAATCAAAGATGAGCCCAGCTGGTGTGACTCAATAGTTGAGCGTTGACCCAAGAAGTCATGGTTTGATTCCAGGTCAGAGGACATGCCTGGGTTTTGGATTCCATCCTCAGTGGGGGACACACAAGAGGAAGCCTATTAATGAATCTCATCATTGATGTTTCTCTCCCTCCCCTTTCCTCTCTAAAATGAATAAAAATACATATTTTTAAAAAGAGCAGATAGTTCTAGCTGGTTTGTCTCAGTGGATAGAGTGTTGGCCTGCGGACTCAAGGGTCCCAGGTTCGATTCTGATCAAGGGCATGTACCTTGGTTGCGGGTAGATCCCTAATAGGGATGTGCAGAAGGCAGCTGATTGATGTTTCTCTCTCATTAATGTTTCTAACTCTCTCTCCCTCTCTCTTCTTCTCTGTAAAATCTCAATAAAATATATATATATTTTTAAAAAGAGCAGATAATTCAAAGCCAGCCTTTAATTACTCTGCCACTAACTTCCCACATTATGTTGGGAAATCACTTAACTTCTTTGTGGTTCAGTGTCTTCATCTCTAAAGTTTTAATAGTGGTTATCATATGTTTCTCATAGAATTGCTGTAGAATTAGAAGAGTTAACATATGTAAATATCTAGAATAGTTTTCTGCTCACAGCAGTATGAACATTCATTATAAAATGTGTATTCAAGTAGGCCATATTGATAGGAACTTGTCCCAAACAAATGTCATATCTTCCAAGGTTACTTCTTTTATAAGTAAGCAAAGCTTAGTAGATGAAATATCAACAGTTAACTCACTTTCAGCCTTTTAATAGATGTTAATATAATATCCATGTCCGCTATATAAAAGCCTTTATTTGGGGAAAATTTTACTCACAGAGATTTTCAGACTCTTTTTAATGGCAGTGGTTCCAGTTTATTACATTAGTAGATTCATCAGGTGCCAAGTGAAGGTGTCATTGGTGCATGACATCAGCACCTGCATCCCTGCTCTAGGGATTCGACTATTTGTGCCTTACATTCCACTTAATATCTTAAATGAAAGGGCACAGGCCAGGCTAAGAGACCCACCCTTACCTTCAAGTACATAAATTTTATGCACCAGGCCTCTAGTGTAATACAAAAGCAAATTATAATTTATTTAAATGGATAGAGTAAAGCAGGGGCTGGCCAACACACTATATAAGGAGCCAAATAGTGAATATTTTAGCCTTTGTGTGTCATGTACCATTTCTATCCTATATATTTTTCTATTTTCATTTATATTTATTTAATTTGTTTTAAAATTCTTTAAATTTTTAAAAAACATTCTTAAATAAGGGCCAAACCCACACAACTAGTGACAAGACAAGGCCCTTGGGCCATAGTTTTAAAATTTACACCAAGAAGTAAAGATCTTAAAATAAAACAAAAGATAACTACATAGTGAAGTTGAAATGAATTTTAAAATTCTCACTGCTGAAGCAGGACAAAATGAATAAAGAAAATGAAGAGCAGATAGCATAAATAGAGAATAAGCACCAAGAAGGTATCCAAGCATATTAGCAATTACATTAAATGTCAAAGGTCAGAACTCATCAATTAAAATACAGAGATTATCAGACTGGATTTATAAAGAAAAGATCCTTTTATGTACTACCTACAAGTAAAAGGACTAAAAAAAAAGGTATACCATGCAAACTTTAATATGAATAAAATTGAAGTGACTAAATTAATAGACAAAATAACTTCAGAACAAGGACTATTACCAAGGTAAAGAATGCAATACATAATGATAAAGGGATCAATTTAATAAGAAGACAGAAATTCTAAAGTTCTGTGCACTCAATGACAGAGATTCAAAATACATGATGCAAAAGTGATAAAACTAAAAGAACCCATAGAAAAATCTGTAGCTGAAGACTTTGACAATTCTCTTTCATTAATCAATTGAACACCTTGACAGAAAATCAGTTAGGAAAAAGAAAACTTGAACAACTATATCAAACAACTTAATCTAATTGACATTTTAAAGCACTCCACTTGACAACAGAATAAACTGATATATGTAGAGTCAATTCATTTCAACAAAGGTGCAAAGTCAGTTAAAAAAATGATCATCTTTCCAACAAAAAGGTGCTGGAACAATTAGGTGTTCCAATAAAAGTTTTTTTTTTTTTTTTTAGAAAGAGAAAACAATCTATACTACACCAAACAAAAATTAGCTTAAAATGGATTTTAGACCTAATTTAAAAATTCAGGAAGATGGGGATGGGTAGGTAGGTAGGATCAGATTAACCAAAGAACTTGAATGCATATATGCATAACTATGGACACAGACACTAATGTAGTGAAGGTCTGGGGAGGGGAAGCCGGAGGTGGGCTAGAAGCATCAATGGGGAAAAAGAGGACATCCGTAATACTTTCAACAATAAATGTATTTTTAAAATAATAATAATAATTCTAGAAGAACCTCAGAAAAAATTCTTAGTGACTTTGGATTGGACCAGTAGATGGCAAATTATAGACTACTAGGGACCTGGTGCATGAAATTCATGCACTGGAGAGGCATCCCTCAGCCCAGCCTGCCCCCTCTCACATTATGGGGAGCCCTCATATCACTGTCTTAGTGGATGTACTACAAGATAAATAAATCACATTTTTGTTGTTGTTGTTTGTTGATTTTTATTAAATAATATTTTTGGAACTCTTTAAGGTTCCAAGCAAAATTGAGGGGTAGTCAGGATATTTCCCATATATCTCTTGTGCCCACACTTGCAAAGCCTACACTATAATCAACATCCCCAACTATCAATTATGTATTCCTTCTCTCCTCACCCCGTAAACTCTGTCAATGACAGATCTTTTTATCATCTTCATAATTTGCTTTTTCCAGAATGTCATATAGCTTGAGTCATGTAGTATGTAGCCTTGGCAGACTGGCTTCTTTCACTTAGTAATATGCATTTAAGGTTCCTCCATGTCTTTTCATGGCTTGATAGGTCATTTCTTTTTAGCACTGAATAATATTCCATTGTTTGGATGTACTATACAGTTAACTTATCATCCATTCACCTACTTAAGGACATCTTTGTTTCCAAGTTTTGGCAATTATGAATAAAGCTGTTGTAAACATCTAGGAGAAGGTTTTGTGTGGGCATAAATGAACAACTCAGTAAATATAGAGGAGTATGAATGCTGTATGGTATTTGGTAAGAATATGGTTAGTTTTAAGAAAATACTAAACTATCATCTAATATGTCTTCATCAGCAAAGAATGAGTATTTCTATTGCTCCACATCCTTGACAGCATTTGATGTTAATATTCTGGACTTTGGTTATTCTAATAGGTGTGTAGTTAAATTTCAGTTTTAATTTGCAGTTCCCTAGTGACATGTGATATGGAGTATCTTTCATATGCTTCTCTGTCTTCCATTTATTGTCATTAGTGAGATGTTTGTTGAGGTCTTTAACTCATATTTTAATCAATTTCTTTTTGGTTTCTTAAACAGTCCTTTATCAATGTCCTTTGCAAATATTTTATCCTAGTCTTCAGCTTATCTCCTCATTGTCTTTCACAGAGAAAAAGTTTTTCATTTTAATGAAGTTTAACTTTTCAGCTATTTCTCTCATGAACTTTGGCTTTGATATTTTATCTAAAAAATCATTGTCATATCTAAGGTCATTTAGGTTTTCAACATTTGTGTTTTTTAATCAATAAATTCAGAAAAAAACATTTAATAAATATTAATAAGTAATGTGATACTTTATATCAATTAATAACAAAATATGTTCAGGTATTATATAGTATAATTTTTCCTTCACATAAAAAACAATAATATTTAGTAAATCTTTATAAAACATTGATACAAATGTTTATAAGAAAATTTAGATATATTTCTATTTATTAGAAACATGGCAAAGAATTCTAGTATTACTGCACAATTTATATAGTATTAGTGGTCTTGGAAAACCACAAAGATAATAATGTTAACTACAGAAAGTATAAGAATTAGAATGAGGGAGAAAAAATGGCGGCGGAATAGAGGGACACTTCTGGAGCCTTATTGTTGGGCAGACGGAGAGAGCAGCTGAGAGACGCACTGGGAGTGTTTGTTGGCAAGTTAAGAGTTCGTTATCCTCCAGGAGAAGGTGGGGGACTGCTGGACGGGGCTTCCCTGACCAGGCAGCCCCACTGCCATAGGGTTTTTGTCTGCCGGAGCCACCAGAGCGAACGTGGAGACCACGCCATCTTGCAGAGGGAGGTAGATGTCTGTGGCGGTCTGAAAAGCTACAGCTGCAGCACCCACCGAACAGCGGGGCGACCCAAAACATCGCTCTCCAATCAGTGCAGACACATGGACTCAGAGGAGCTCCATATGCCACACAGAAAGATTAAATTTTGCCTGGGATAAAGTGAGGTCTCCTATCACGCAAAACAGAGACTTGCACATTGTGGGAATTGGACTGGGGGAAAGCTGCTCTAAAGAGAAATTCACAGTTGTGGGGTAGGGTGAGATCCCTAAATGTGGAAGGGGATCCTCAGAGCTGTTGGCAGAGGGGAGCTCTAGAGAGCAACCTATTTTGAAATGAGGCAGAAGGACAGCCTGGGAGTTGTTGCAGTGTCCCGGCTACTCGAACAGGAGCAGGGAAGGGAAAGAATACAGACAGCACTCTCCTTTTCAGATCCTGACATCTAATTGCTAAGCCCAATACATAGGATCACACAATTATCCTGAGAGACTGCAGGGGAAGGGTGTTTTTCTGGAACCTGGGGATTGAAGCATAGAGTAACCATCAGAGAATCAGCTCTGGGGCAACCCATCCCCACAAACCAGTATTGAGAACCACAGAGTAGTAGGATCTAAACATAGCCTAGAGAGGTCTTAATGCTTTGTCTCAGAGGTCAATTCCCAAACACTGCCACCCAGTGGGTGATTCACAACTTGACTCTCGCATAATCACAAAAGACTAAAGAGATTAAGACACACCTCAGCAGTGGAACACAGGGAACTGCAATACCCTCCCTCCCAACTGGGAAACAGGAGTGCCAAACAGAACAACAGAAGTGAATGACTTCCACTACTGCCCATTCTATTATTATTTTTTTTGCATATTTTCATTAAAAAACTGTTTTTTTTTCTTTTCTCCCCAATTGATTTTACCTTTTTAATTATTACATTTTTATTTTCAACTAGTATTATTGCTACTACTATTTGATCTTTTTGAAATTTAAAAAAAAGTGTCATTTTTTTTTGCTCTTAATTTTACTTTGGGATTAGAGTTCTACATTCTATTTTCATCTTTCCTTTAGCAAAATTTTACTCTATCTCAACTTTACCTTTATGTCAACACTCTCTTCCTAACTTTCCCCATTTTGTTGTCTTGTTTCTCTTTCCCTTTTCCAACTTTAGATTCTCCCTATTCTTTCTCTTTACCTGGTAAAATTACACCTCACTTATATATCTAATTTCAAATCCCCTATTCCAAGTCCATACAATCCTCTCTCTTCTTGTCTTCACTATCACAAAAATTGATTTCTCTATGTTCTTTTGTTGTTGTTTGTCTGAAGAGTGATTCTATTGATTTTTTATACTTTTTTTGTGAGATTGTTTTTGTTTATTCTACATTTTATTTTGCTTTTTGTTTGCTTTATTTTGTTTTTTACCTCTCTTTTCCCTCGCCTCCATTAACATTGGTTTTTATTTGTAGTTTGTAGTAATAGCCATGTACTTGTTGCTGGCATTTCTTGGTATTAGTGGCTGTTCTATAGGAGTTTCCTCCTCACATCTACAACTTGTTCCCCTTTTCTCTCTGATTTTTTTTCTCTTTACTTTTTCTCCATCTTATTTTTTTTATATTTTATTTTATTTTTTCTCCTTTCTCACAATTTTATTTTGGCACTTCTTTCTTTCTTTTTTTTTTTTATCATTTTTCTCTTCTTCTTTCTCTACTTACCCCTAGTTTGTCTTTATTAGTGGTCACCTTATTTGTGGTTATTAACATCATGAATACATTTCTGTTAAGACCCTTGTGTGTTATGCCTGATCGTGTTGTAGTTTGTGCCTTTAAATCACTGAGGAGAGAGAGCTACATAACCAGACACCCAAGGAAGAAAGACCACAGGCAGATGAAGAAACAGTCTGCATATGAAAGAAAAGCAGGAATCACCAGATAAGGAAGTAAATGAAATAGAAGCAGAAATAGACCTGCCAGAGAAAGACTTCAGAAAAATGATCATAAGGTGGCTGAAAACAATGGAAGATAAAATCGACAATGTAAGAGCCAAGAGGAAATGAAGAAGACACAAGAGGAAATGAAGAAGAACCAAGAGGAAATGAAAAAAACAAGAAGAAATGCAGAATAATCAAGAAGAAATGAAAAATGACATCACTGTTATAAAGAACTCAATAGAAAGCATCAAAAGTAGAATACAAGAAGCAGAGGATCACATCAGTGAGCTAGAAGACACGGTAGAAAAAAATACCCATATAGTAGTTTCTAGAAAAAAAAATAATTAAAAAGCAAGACGAGAGCTTAAGGGAACTTTGGGATAACACGAAACAAAACAATATTCGTATAATTAGGGTTCCAGAAAGAGTGGAAACTGAGCAAGGAATAGAAAACCTGTTAGAAGAAATAATGACTGAAAACTTCTCTCATATAGGAAGGAAAAAAACCCACACAAATCCAAGAAGCTCACAGAGTCCCAAGCAAAATGAACTCCATAAAACCGACACCAAGGCACATTATAATTAAATTGACAAACACCAATGACAAAGTAAAAATCTTAAAAGTGGCCAGAGAGACACAGAAAGTTACTTACAAAGGAACGCCCATAAGACTGGCTACTAATTTCTCAACAGAAACTCATCAGGTCAGAAGGGAATGGAATAAAATATACAAAGTCATGCAAAGGAAGGGTCTGAATCCAAGAATACTGTTCCCTGCAAGGCTTTCAATCAAAATTAAAGGCGAAATCAGGAGCTTCACAGATAAAAAAGGACTAAAGGAATATATTCCCACCAAACCATCAATGCAAGAAATGTTAAAAGGTCTGCTGTGAAAAAAGAAATAGGAAGTGAAGAAGGAACTCGGGGTTAAGGACTAAAAATAGCAACAGATAAGTACCTATAAATAATAACTTTAAATGTAAATGAATTAAATGCTCCAATCAAAAGACATAGGGTAACCGATTGGATAAGAAAACATGATCCATATATCTGCTGTCAAAAAGACACCCATCTCAGGAAAAGAGATGCACACAGATTGCGGGAAAAGAGATGGAAGATGGTATTTCAGGCAAATGGAAATGAAATAAAAAGCCGGGATTACAATACTTATATCTGACAAATTAGATCTCAAAGTGAGCGAAATAACAAGAGGTAAAGAAGGCCACTTCATAATATTAAAGGGAACAATCCAACAAGAAGAAATGACTCTGGTAAACATATATGCACCCAATATAGGAGCACCTAATACATAAAAAAAAAAAAAAACTCTTGGAGGGTATTAAGGGAGAGATTGACAGCAATACAATCATAGTAGGAGACTTTAATACCCCACTGTCACCACTGGAAAAATCCTCTAAACAAAAAATCAGGAAACAATCATCAATCCTAAATGACTCACTAGACCACATGGAATTAATTGACATCTTCAGAACATTTCACCCCAAAGCCACAGAATATACATTCTTCTTAAGTGCACATGTGTCATTTTCAAAGATAAACCATATGTTGGGTCATAGGAAAAGTCTCTTCAAATTCAAGAAGATAGAAATAATATCAAGCATTCTCTCAGATCACAGTGGCATAAAACTGGAAATCAACTACAATAAAAACAATGCAAAGAGATCAAACACATGGAGACTAAACAGCATGCTATTAAACAACGACTGGGTAACCAGAGAGATCAAGGAAGAAATAAAAAACATCATGGCAACAAATGACAATGACAGCACAACAATGCAAAATTTATGGGATACAGTGAAAGCAGTCTTGAGAGGGAAGTTCATAGCTCTAAAAGCCTGCTGAAAAAAAAACAACAGGAAACAATGGTTATAAATTTCCTAACCCTACAACTCAAGAGCTAGAAAGAGAACAATAAGAAAAGCCCAATGTATGCAGAAGGAAGGAATTAGTAAAGATCAGAGTGAAGATAAACAACATGGAGACCAAAGAAACCATTAAAACGATCAACAAAAGCAGGAGCTGTTCTTTGAAAGAATAAACAAGATTGATGGACCACTAGCCAGGCTCACCAAGAAGCAAAGAGAGAAGACCCAAATAAACAAAATCAGAAATGAAAGAGGAGAAATAACAACAGACCCTGCTGAAATACAAAGGATTGTTAAAAAATACTATGAACAACTCTATTCCAACAAATTGGACAACCTGTAAGAAATTGACATATTCCTAGAAAAATATAAGCTTCCAAAACTCAATCAGGAAGAATCTAAACAGCTCAATAGTCCAATAACTATGGAAGAAATTGAAGCATTCATCAAAAAGCTTCCAGCAAACAAAAGCCCGGGACCAGATGGCTACACAGGAGAGTTTTACCAAACATTCAAGGAAGAATTAAAACCTATCCTCCTCAGACTATTCAAAAATATTCAAGAAATAGGAATACTTCTAAACACCTTCTATGATGCCAGCATCACCCTACTACCAAAACCAGATAAAGACAACACGAGGAAAGAGAATTATAGGCCAATATCTCTCATGAACATAGATGCCAAAATCCTCAACAAAATTCTAGCAAATCGGATCCAGCAGTACATCAGAAAGATCATACACCATGACCAAGTAGGATTCATTCCAGGAATGCAACATGGTACAACATCTGCAAATCAATAAACTTGATATATCACCTAAACAAATTGAGATATAATAATCACTTAGTCATATCAATTGATGCAGAAAAAGCATTTGACAAAATCCAACACCCTTTCTTGATAAAAACTGTCAAGAAGGTGGGATTAGAAGGATCATATCTCAACATCATAAAAGCCATTTATGATAAACCCACAGCTAACATCATACTCAATGGGCAAAAACTAAAACCATTTTCCCTAAGAACAGGAACAAGACAGGAATGCCCACTCTTACCTCTCCTGTTCGACATAGTACTGGAAGTATTAGCCATTGCAATTAGACAAGAAGAAGAAATAAAAGGCATCCAAATTGGAAAAGAAGAAGTAAAGCTGTCCTTATTTGCAGATGACATGATATTGTACATAAAAAACCCAAAGGACGCCATTCCAAAACTAATTGTCTTAATTAATGAATTTGGTAATGTACCAGGATACAAAATTAATGCTAAGAAGTCTGTGGCATTTCTATACACTAATAGTAAAATTACAGAAAGAGAAACTAAAAAAAAATCCCATTTAACATCGCACCAAAAAAATTAAGATACCTAGGAATAAACCTACCTAAAGAGGTAAAAGAGCTATATGTAGAAAACTACTGGACACTGAAAAAAGAGATAGAGGAAGATGTTAACAGATGGAAGAGCATACCATGCTCATGGATTGGGAGAATCAACATCAATAAAATGTCCATACTACCCAAAGCAATCTACAGATTCAACTCACTACCCATTAAAATAACAACGACATAATTCACAGACCTAGAAAGAATTCTTCATAGATTCATCTGGAACAAAAAACACCACAAATAGCTACAGCAGTTCTGAGAAAGAAGAAGAAAGTAGGTGGGATCTCAGTACCAGATTTCAAGCTATACTACAAAGCAACTGTTCTCAAAACAGCCTGGTACTGGCACAAGAACAGACATAGAGACCAATGGAGTAGAATAGAGAACCCAGATATCCACCCAAACCACTATGCTCAACTAATATTTGACAAAGGAGGCATGAACATTCAATGGAGCCAAGATAGCCTCTTCAATAAATGGTGTTGGGAAAATTGGACAGATACATGCAAAAAAATGAAACTGGACCACCAACTTACACCAAATATAAAAATAAACTCAAAATAGATACAGGACTTAAACATTAAAAGGGAAACCTTGAAAATACTAGAGGAGTCCACACGCAGCACAATCTCAGATATATGCCTAAAGAACTTCTTCACTGATACTGCTCCAAAGGCAATGGAAGCTAAAGAAAAAATAAACAAATGGGAATACATCAAAATAAAAAGCTTTTGCACAGCAAAAGAAATCATCAACAAAACAACAAGAAAGACCACTGTATGGGAGAACATATTTGCAAATGTTATCACTGATAAAGGTTTAATATCCGAAATCTACAGCCAACTTACACAACTTAATAAAAGGAAGATGAACGATCCAATAAAAAAATGGGCAACGGACCTAAATAGAACCTTTTCAAAAGACGACAGAAGGAAGGCCAAGAGACACATGAAAACATGTTCAAAGTCATTAATCATCTGAGAGATGCAAATCAAAACGACAATGCGATACCATCTCACACCGGTCAGAATGGCAATCATCAACAAATCAACAAACAACAAGTGTTGGCGAGGATGCGGAGAAAAAGGAACCCTTGTGCACTGTTGGTGGGAATGCAGACTGGTGCAGCCACTGTAGAGAACAGTATGCAGTTTCCTCAAAAAACTAAAAATGAAACTCCCGTTTGACCCAGCATCCCCACTTTTAGGAATATATCTTAAGAAATTAAATCACTATTTAGAAAGGATGTATACACCCCTATGTTTATAGCAGCACAATTTACAATAGCTACAATTTGGAAAGCGCTTAGGTGCCCATCAGCAGATGAGTGGATCAGAAAACGATGGTACATCTACACAATGGAATTCTATACTGCCATTAAAAAGACGGAATTCTTACCATTTGCAGCAATCTTAATGGAACTGGAGAGCCTCATGCTAAGTGAAATAAGCCAGTCAGTAAAGGAGAAACACCACATGATTTCACTCACTTGTGGATAATAAAGAACATTATAAATTGATTAATGAAAGGATAGATACAGAGGCAGCAAAGCATCAAACAGACTGTCAAATTATAGCAGGAAGATTAAGGAGAGGCGTGGTAGATAAGAGATCAACCAAAGGACATGTATGCATGCATATAAGCATAACCAATGAACACAAGACACTGGGGGATTGGGGTATGCCTGTGAGGTGAGTGGACAATAGGCAGATATGTATATAGTAACACAATAAAAATTCAAAAAAAAAATGAAGCAAACTCCTGAATTTCCAAACTTAAATAAATAAATAAATAAATAAATAAATAAATAAATAGAGAATTAGAAGGAAAAAAAATAGAAGTCTCATTTTTTGTAGATATTTACTGTTGAAGAAAACCACAAAATAACTTATAGTATCAATAAAAAAACTCGATAGCATTCTTCTTTATTAGCTAAACCAACTAGAAAATATGAGAAATAAAATACCATGTTTTTCTAGCATTACATAAGATATCCTGTTAATGAATGCATTAAAAATTTTTAATTTTTATTAGAGAAAACAAAAGTAGAAGTGAACAAATAAAGGTGTATAACATGCCTAGAGATAGGAAAAGATGATATACTAAAGATTTTATATTTTATTTATAATATTTATAATAAATTTATTAATTTAGATTTTCTTGGTCAAAATTGGCTGCATTTACATGGGTTTGTAGAAAAATAAATATCCACTATAGTCAGGTAAATATGAAATTTTACCCTACCAGCTATTAGAGCTATACCACAAAAACAACAGATATAATGGGGAAATCAAGCAAAATAAAGAGTTCAAAAAAAGATCAAAATATATATTAACACATTTTTAAAAATTTGGTACCAGATTACAAAAGGAAAAGAGTAGTTGTTTAACAGAAAAAAAAACTTGAGAAAATTAATTTGCTTTTTGTGGAAAATAAATTGCTAACTTCTTTCTTTGGATTAACACCTTAATGTGACAGTGAAGTTATAACATGTATAGCAGCAAACATGGGGAGATATCGTGGTGACCAAGAATGGAGACGATATCCTATATAATAAATATGTAATAGGCAAATTAACCCTCATACCATCACAAGATGGCTGTGCCACAGCAGTGGCAGTGTTGCCATAATGCGTGACCAGCAGGGATCCGAGGCTGCATGGAGCTAGGCTGGGCAGGCTGTGCCCCTCAACCAAGAGGGCTTAGTGGGGGACCTCAGGCTGTGCCCCCACCCAGCAGAGCTTGACAGGGGACTTGAGGCCGAGGCCACACCTCCTACCCCGGCACCAGGCCAGGGGATTGAGGGTGTGCCAGGGGTCCTGAGGCTGCACGCCCATGTGGCATGCACCAGGGGACTTGAGGTTACACTCCTCCACCCAGCAGGGCTTGATGGAGGTAGGGCCAACTGGGTTTGGATCTTGCCCAATGGATGTGGGCTGGCTGGGTCTGGGTCCCACGTGATTTTGAGGCATTCATGGGTGGGTGAGGATTTGACTCTGGGTCCCAAGGCATGCCCCACCCAGACTCTGACAGGAGGAAGATTTTCATATACATTTTACTAATTTTCTTTAATCTCTAATACTTCTGTTATAGAGAAAGGGCAAATAACAATATTAAAATATTTCTTCTAATTAATTCCTTTTTAATGTGCACGAATTTTGTGCACTGGGGCATTAGTTTTAAAATAGAAACCAATAAATTCAAACCATAAGAGAAAAAGTTATGCATTAATTTCAATCATAATTTGGGTTTGTGCTTATAGGAAACACTGGATTTAAAAGTTAATAAGGAGACACAAATCAGGAGATTCTTTCATGTCAAAAGCAATTCTTAAGGTGGGCAAGGAATACAAATACCTAGTTCCTAGAATAAAAACCTGGCATATGTTAAAGCAGCAACAATATTATTTGATGCTCAAACTTACTGGTAATCAGAAAAGACCATATTAAAATAACAATGTATGCATCTGTAAATCATAAGAATAAACAAAATAAATAAAAACAATAGTAATACAAAATTGAGTATGTAAAATGTATCACTGGGGCAAATAGGAACAGTTATTCTGGAACAAAGTCTGGTGTTTATGAAATTGACTATATGTTCATGCAGCTCTTGATCCCCACCTCCAGGTATTTATCCAAGAATGATTCAAACTCGGGCCCATAAAAGAATATTAATGAAGACAGTCATTCAAAGCATCATCAGTATAAGTGGAAAATTCAATGATTAAGTTGGCCATCTTTGCCCTGGCCAGTGTGCTAAATGGTTAGAGCAACAGCAGTCTGCAGGTTGGATTCTGGTCAAAGGGCAGGTCCTTGGGTTGCAGATTCTATCCCCAGTTGAGGTTGGGGTGTCTAGGGAGGCAACTAATTGATGTGTCTCTTTCACAGCAATGTTTCTCTCTCTGTCCCTCCTTCCTCTGGCCCTCCCTCCCTATTTTACACTCTTTAAAAGTCCATGGGGAAAAATATCTTTGGGTGAGGATTAACAACCACCACAAAAAGATAGTCATCACCAGAAAAACGTGCATCATAAGTATATTTTGAAATAATCTGCAATAATTATAGCAATGAACCAGATACATAAAGCAATGTGAGTAGATCCTTAAAACAGAGCATACATGAAGTTAGAAACAGAATGAAATTTATGAAAATGTAAAAAAAAGGTGGGGGGAGGACCTACATATTATGCAAGGCTGGGTACATTTCCAAGAACTTTTATAAAATAAAATAAAAAGACAGTGGAGGCTTATGAGGTGGATAGAATGGGAATGAAAAAGTATATAAAAAATAAACACATTTAAAGTGAGATAATAGAAATTTACCTGAACACTATTAAAATTAACTAGTGTTATAATTAAAACGTACAGCACTATTAAGCTACAAAGTGTTTTAAAGCAAATAATTACATGGAATAGGCAGACTTAATTAAGACTGAAGAGCTGCTTTTTGTTCATTGTTTATTTATCATTTTTCTTCCACTTATTTGATTTTGTATACAATACATCCCTAAGAGCAGTAATTTTTCTTCATGTGGTATTTTTCATAGTGAGTCCTAGGATCATGAAATTCATTTTCTCAATACACTTAGAACCTTATTTATAAGGTGTGAGCACTTAAAGCATTCAAGTTCTTCTATCAGCATGCAATAAAGATCATTACAACAAGAATCTTGGTAATGTACATAGTAGTCATGCAAAGAAATGGAGCCCACCTGGGTGGCTCAGTGGTTGAGTGTCAATCTATGAACCAGGAGGTCATGGTTTGATTCCTGGTCAGGGCACATGCCTGGGTTGCAGGCTTGATCCCCAGTGTGGATCATGCAGGAGGCAGCCAGTCAATGATTCTCTCTCATGATTGATGTTTCTATCTTTCCCTCTTTCTTCCCCTCTGAAATCAATAAAAATATATGTTTAAAAATATATGGAATTTTATTGAATGTGCTGATGTCATTTTTAATATGGAAAAATTATACAAAATATCTACAATAATTTATACCTATATATTTTAAGCTCTTCAACTTTTTTTTTTTTTTTTAGATTTCTCCTTCTGGACTTTCAGCAAGATTATAACCCAATGTTATCTGTTTAATAATAGTAAAGTATGATGGCAGGACACTTAGGAAATGCCACTATATGTGAAACAGAATGCAAAGTGATTTTAGATCTGAAAATCGCTGGTGGTGAGCAGAGTGCGAATAAATATCAAATGTCTTCTCTTTAGCACTAAATGTAAAATGCTCCAAATCATCTTATCCAACTCTAGCTGTTAACTTAAATGCAAATGCACATATTGAACGCAATAGCGGAAGAGCAAACAGAATTCATAACAAGTAATGTGATTGGGGATGCTGTTTTACTGTATTTTTAATGCCAAAAAAAAATGGCAAAAAGAACTGGTCTTTAAAAATGCAAAGCATAGGTATTTAAGGTGCTACAAAAGATAGAGCTGCACTATCCTTGATCTGAATTGCATCTAAATTTCAATCTTGTACAAGGAGAGTAAAGTAAGGACCTTACTTAGGCAATTGTACTGAAGCAGAGGCAGACACACCAGTTCTTAATGGTGAAAATACCTCTTTTAGAACATACTTTCAAGCCTGTCAGTCAACCATCTTGCTAAATTTTATTCTTCTATTCTGGAATACCCTACTTGTTCTCATTCATAATGAGGGAGGAGTTTACTTTCGTGATTTAGGGACAACACTGATAAGATCACAATGTGAGTCCTACTCTGTCTGATGAGATTCAAATTTGCACATGATGACAATTTTGCTATATTCTAAATCAAAGACATATGGTAAGATTGTAGATTCACTGAAGGTATACTTTTTACCAGGATCATTTAGGGATGTACATTTCAGTCAGAAAATTATTTATCAGTATTTGAGGCAACCATATTTTGTTTCAGAAATTATGCTGTGAAAAGTCATGCAATCTAATTTAAGAAACACAGAGCTTAGAAATATTACCAGATAAACAAATTCATAATATATTTTACTTAAAAACAACTACAATATGAAACACATAATTTATTTTTCATTTGCAAGAGTTATTTTACTTTTTCCATAAAACAATTTGATAATACATATATGCATAGAATATTTTAAAAGATACATATTGAAATGTTTCTAATTAGTAGAGTTAATGGAGCCTTTTTTTCATTTTTTCTTGTGTGTATTAGCTAGTTATTCTATAATAAGCATGTAGTATTTGAGTAATGAGCATTTACTAAATATATTAAAATTAAATAAACCATTAAATACCAAATAGAAATTTCATTACCACATATCTCTGAAATATTATTTCTTCTATTCCACTCATTCCTGCAGTCTCAACTCAAGCATTACCTCCTCTAAGAGTTTACATTGAATCTAATTGTCTTTATTTTTAAAATATTACATAGCAAAATTAGAGCCAGTATTTAATAACAAGCCCAGCTGGCCAGTGAACTCCTTGAAAGCTGAAACTGTGTGTTTCTATTGTCTATTTAAAAAACAAGTATTATCATTTTTTTAGTATGGCTTAAAGATAGTCCAAAAATATAAGAAAGAGAAATGTAAAAGTATCTGTAAACCAGTCCATTTGTGCTAAACTTCAGTTAATCTATAGATAGTTAGACATAAAATTTGTCTGTAAATAACTTCTACAAGGAAAAAATAATCTTTTTTAAAAAAGCCATTACTCAATAGATAACTTATTGGGACTTTTATCATATTCAATTCGTCAAAATAAGGATACACGTGTTAATAGCTATGAGCACAATAATACACTTAATACATAATTGATGGAACAGACCAATAATCACAAAACCTAACATTGGAGATATTTTTGATGTGTCCCTTTATAAGTTTACAACCACTAGGCCAGCCATTTGCCTTTTCCTCTCCATGGGTTCTCAGTCTTTTATTTGCTCTGCTCTTTTGTATTAAGGCACTACTTTTATGCAATATAATGCCTGACAAAACTCTTTACTAAAGGCATAGCAGAAATTTAACAAGGTTTTAGCTGACTCTATAGATCTTGCTACTTACAAAGATTATTGCTCAATGTATTTTGTTAAATGTTGGTATATATTATACTTATACACATAAATGTCTTAAGTAATCTAAAGATGTAAATACAGTAATTTGTAGTCCTTGTTTATAACCCCTCCATATTTTTCATTTTTGTCTCAAGCAGTTAATAGAATCATCTCTAACCTCTCCCTGGCCTAGGTTTGGGTTTCATTACCCTAATTTATTCATTTTGTTTATCCTCTTCTGGTTATTATTGTTTCACACTTCAAGGTCCTTTTAAATAGGCCAAGATTGAAATTTTTAAAAATACTGTTTCAGGTTTAAACAAGCATTTTCAAAGTAGTGTCTGAAACAAATACTTTTGTATCACTCAGGAAACGTTACTCTCTTGTTAATTCCTGTAAACCCTATTTTGTTAAAATTTGCATGTATTTTCTCTAGCAAATGCTCCAGCCCAAATGAAATGGCTGTGGTTTTATTATAAGCTACAAACTCTAGATATCTAGTTGTGTTTTATGATTACTTTTTGGTAGTATTATATTGAGTTAGAAATTATGTTGTACCTATAATCTTTTCCTATAACCAACTTTATTGTCAAATCTTTTCTAAGGACTATCTTCTCTTGCAAGTTTTCTACACCTCTGTAGTCTCGCTAAATTTATAAACTTGGCAGACAAAGCCCTGGTCACCGTCAATATAGAATCTGAGACCATATTATTCCACACCCTTATAATTATTGAAAGATGAAAGGAACTTTTTGATGTCTCTATAGACTTCTCACATTGCATGATCAGCTGCCCTGAGTTGCTAGATTGACCCATCTTTAGTCTGTGTCTTGAAGGGCAGTCAAAAAGCAATTGCCTATGGAATTTTAAACCTTAAATGCTGTCCACAGCATTAAAAAAATCTTAAAAATATAATTTAAGAACAGGTAGTGCTATAAAAGAAGACATTCTTACATGTAGTAGCGATATTTGGCGCCACTGAAAATTGGCAAGGATCCAAACTTCTACCCTTCCACTACTTCAATGACTTTAGACAAGTAGGTGTTCTCTTCTGAGCCTAAATTTCTTTATTGGCCATTTTAGCACTAGACACTAGAGCCATGGCATAATATTTGAAAGACGGGATACCTGGAACATCCTTCCAAACTATCTTTTTCAACCATCTGCTTTCAAGAACTTTCACAGTTTGAACTTTTTTCTTAAGTCCAAACAGCTTTGACAAACTCACCTTCATAATTTACTTAAACTTAAAGTAATGTGGAACATGATCACACAGCAGTTTTAGAAATAACCTCAGCAGAATTAGAATAATTACAGCAGGAAACTTAGGTGGAATTAGGGCTCTTTTCTGAGGAATCTAATAGTAATTAAGAAATTCTGCCACCAGAAATAATCCTGCAAAATGACATGTGATTTCTTGACCCCTAGGGACTCCTTACGGACAGAGAAGTCAGCCTTTGTATTATATGGATCACTGTCAAGCCACCAAATTTGTCTTTAATTAATTCAAGAAAAATATTTCTCAGGTATGATGAAAGAATCATAATTTTATTTGCAAGTGGATTTACGGTTGACCCTGCTTTCCTTCCAGTAAAATGTTTTTATAGTAGATTAAATTTTGAGACTCACCATTAATTGTATGGGTTTTATAAGGTTATTTTTATAGTGCACGAGTGGGGGTCGGCGTACCTCAACCTGGCCTGTGCCCTCTGGCAATCCAGGACCCCTCGGGTAGCGTTCTTAGGCCGGCCAGTGATCAGGGCCTATTGGGGCTTCCCTTCCCACTGTGGCCGGGAGCTGGCCCCACCCTTGCCACTGCCACTGCTTGCCATCTGTGCGGTGCTGTCCCCTTCTTCCCCACTACCGGTCGCCTCCCTCTGCAGGCAACAGGTGTGAGGTGCAATCCTTTGGCTGGCCTGGGCCTCCCTCTGTGGGGCGATTGATCACAGGTCTCCACTATCAATAGTCCACCAGAGGGTGACCTGGGCCTCCCTCTTTGGAGCTATCGTGGGGCGATGGTGCCCCCCCACTCACCTAATCAATTACATCACACCCACCTTGGCTGGCCTGGCGTCAGTGTGTTTCATGGCGTGGTCATCCAGACGGTCCTTCTGTTCAGTTGTTCAATTGATTTACATATTACACTTTTATTATTATATATTTGTATATATATAAAATCAGTTATTTTAAATACATATAGTTAAGTTTGTTGGTTTGGAAACAACAATCAACTAGAATTAAGTGGATCTCAGAGGCAAAAACAATTATATACATATATATAAACATTTATACACACACACACACACACCTATGCATTTACAAATATACTTAAATATATACTTATACATCATAGAATGTGTATATAACTGTATTTGAATACATTATATAAAGATTGTTTATTGTAGACAACAGCATGTGATTTGACACAATAAAAAAAAAACAATAATATTGTAGTAAAAATTTAATATAAAAAAATCTGAAAATTCATAAAGGAAATCCCAACTAAAATTGAAGTCCGCGAAGATTGGTAGAAGAAGCTCTTATACACTGTCACTCCTAATTAATTACCCCAACAGGAAGAGACCTAATTTGCATCTCCAGTAGTAAGGTGGCCAGAGGAAAGGTTTTCTTTTTGACATTAAAGAAGACATTAAAAAATACCTCTGCTCAGCCAATGAGAAGCCATCATCACTATGAACTCTTACTTTCCTCTAATTATCTTTTATTTGTTTGTTTGTTTGTTTGTTTGTTTTGCTAATGACTTCCTTGACTCACACTACTTTCTCTCTTTTTTTTAATAATTTTAAAAAATGTATTCGTGACCTGGTATCATTTTACTAACTACTTGAAATTAGTCACACTTGCTATGGTACATTCTAAAAGAAAAAGAATAAAAACAAAAATAAATTGACATTTTAGGATCATCAATAGACATCTAAACTATCAATGCCAAAGTTCAGATTTAAACTATATTTTTTTTTCCAGTTTTCCAGACAATGTCTCATTTCTCAATCCACTCTATTTCTCCAATAGACACAGAATGCATCATCCTGGGAAATGTCTCAATGTTAAATTCTGTTAAGAGTTTAATTCAATGAACAAATGCTTCTCATTACAAAATCCAATAATAGTAATAGAATTATGATTTTACACGTAAAGTCCTTAAAGCATTTTCTAAATAGATTAATTGCTTGAGAGTTACTATTTTCTTCAGGTTTGTCTACATAGAAATACAAATGTTTTCAATTATTTCACAATGACTATGGCTTCTTTTGAACCTATATTTTTGTTTATAAAATTAGATATAGATAAAAATATATATATGTATACACACAAATATATAAACATATACACCTGGGCTATATATTATATGTGAACAGTTGAAAAGTTTAATTTGTTATATAAGATGGTAGTTTACACGCATATGAGGAAATTAATGTTAATCTTTCAAATGAAAAATTCTTTTATAAACAAGTCTCTTTTAATCTCACAGATATTCTTGTACATGCTATACAGTCAAAATTAAGTGAAAATATTGATGAGCTCTAGCACCTTTATTTATTTTTAAAAATAATAATTATTTATAGTCAGGTTTGCCATTTTTAACTTCAAAAAAGGGAGAATTCTATTTTAATATACAGTGTTTCTATGTGATCACCAAAATATCATGACTTTTTTTTCAATGCTTGATTTATAAACACACTTATTCTTGCTTATGTCTAAATCTTAGGATCAAATGTGATTCAAATTTTCTTCTTAATAATTTTCTATATTGTCAAAATTTACTGCAAAATTATATAAGGTCTTGATAATTTAAAAAAAAAGAATTTATTTTAAAGCAATAATGAAAATGCTTGAGTATGAATTACAAATCAGGAAGTTTGATATTGGCCACTCCCTCTAAAAAAAAAAAAAGTGTAGTACCTAAGGGCTAATCTATGATTTTATGACTTCCCTCGGTTTGCTCAAAAAGGGACATACATTAAATTCTAATTTATATCTAACAGTTGGAATAGAGAAGGAAAAAGGGGGTATAAGTTATATCTAAAATGCACTCTTTACATTTGTTAAATTAAACCTATAGCACAGAGCAGTGGGAGTGCTTTTGCCTTTTGTGGTGGTCACACTGAGTGGGGAAAGGAGGTGCAACTGGCATCCAGTGAGTGGAAAACAGGGATGCTGCCACACATCCTACAAGAGCACAGGGCAGCTCCACAGCAAAGGATTACCCAGACCACAATGACATCAGCCAAAGTGAAACACCCCAATGTAGAAAAAAATAAGCCTCTTATGTTTAATTACAAATCAAAACCCTAAAGACAATGATAATTAATTTTAACTCAAAATTTTTTTCCTATCCATCTCTGTATTCTCAGCTTCATCTACTCTACTCTTATTTCCTCTAAACTATAAAAAAAAGTAAGTAAGAAATGAAGGACACACTAAGAGAAATAAAAAGAATTTAGTTCTTCCTTCTATGTCCCTGGTGCCTTTCCAGTTGCTCTCTGAGTGAAAGCTGAAGCTCAAGAGGGAGTGAGTTCCTTTAAGAGGAACTGCCTGAGGCTCTGCAGCCCTCCATCTCCCTCAGCCACAATTTTCACAGGTTTTCATAGACAGAAGTTAGAGGGATTTCTCTTTCTGGTACTGGAACCCTGGGCAGGGGAACCTGTGGTGGGCTGGAACTCCAACCTCATGAGGAACCTTGGAAGCCAAGATATCCTCCTAATTTTTATCTGCCACCCGTGGATGTGGGACCAGTCTTTCCTGCATTTCCATCCCTCCTACCAGTTTGGCTTCATTAAATTCCTAGTTGTAGGACTTCCATTCAGCTAATGGTACTGAATGATGGCTGTTCTGTATTATAATTGTAATTTTGATGTGGCTGTGAGAGTATCGCATTTAACTATGCTACTATCTGAGCTTTGGTCTGCCTGGCTTAGCTGATTGGGTGTCAACCCATGAGCCAGAGGTTGCTGGTTCTATTCCCAGTCTGGGCATACATCTGGGTTGTAGGCTAGATCCACTATTAAAGGCATGCAGGAGGCAGCTGATCGATATTAAGCTGTCACATCAAAGTTTCTCTCTTCTCCCTATCTGTAGAAAATCGATAAACTATTCTTTAAAAAATATATTAATGTGATATAATAGCATTTTCAAAGAAAGCAGTTTTTTCCTCTATAACTTTTTTTCAACTGCAATAAGGAAGTCGTAATTGTATCATATTTTCTATTTCTACTTCTATTTCTAAATACTTCAATTTATGTTTGTGCACAGATTTTACTTAATGTTTAGAGGATTTAATTTAACTCAATCATTTATTACTTCTTTACATAATCAGTAAGTCAAAGTTGACGTTCCTTAAAATGAAAATGAATGTACATCCTTCTATGTATTTAGTTAACTTAGTTTGCAATGTGTCCAGTCCATTTAATAATTTGTAAAGTATTTTTAGTTATTTTATTCACCATTAAACAGATTGTTGATGGAGATCAACATCGAAGGAAAAATGTATAATTTCATTTCCTTAAAAGAATGTCATTACTAGTGAAAGATAAGATTGATGACACAGAGTATTAATCATAACCATGATGTATATACATTTCCCAGATATAAGAATGTTGCCAGGAAATTAGAATTATGAACTTCATTTTTTTTTTACTTGAAAGAGACAATCACTAGCAGTCAAGAGTAAAAAGGACTTAAAAATTTAGGATCAAGTTATTTTAAAATAGGTTGCATAATTTTTATAAAATTAGAATATAGAGAATAAAAGACTTGTAAGTGATAATCATGTATATAAATAACTAGTAATATAGATAATTACATTTTTGTGGTGTATAGTTATACAGTATAAAATTACTGCCAAAAACTATAATAAAAAAGGCCAAAGAAAAATAACACTAAAATAAAAAAATACTTTTCTTCAAACCCACAAACTTTTATATTTTCACAAATGATTTTCATGCCAAAACATGTACTGTTGCTTATAATCCTGCCACAATAAAAATTAGTCCAAAAGTAATTTGTGATTTTACTAATGTTACCAAATGTCCAATATGAATATTTCAATATAAATATTTATGTACTATTTTGAAATTACCTTTACATATAATAAATTCCTATTGTTGAAGATGATTAAGTATTTTCTAACTCATTGTCTCATTTAGCAACTAAAAGCTGCTAAAACCACTCTTTTTCTTATTGGAGCATTATAGTTGATGTTTCTCTCTGGAAGGACAACTATCCTCAAAAACTGCCTCACCTCTAATTACTGATCTGTATTCTTTTTAAAAATATTCTAGTTGTATTAATAAATCAACAAAATCTAGAAACAATTTGCCAAATTAAAAAAAACACATGCTTAATATTTCTATTTGAATCAATATACGTACTGGTCAATTTATGAATGAAATGGTATTTCTACAAGAGGTAGTCTGATTCTAAAATAGCTGTGACTGTTTATATAGTCAGGTTTCCTTTTCTTTGTTGAATTTTGTACCTTTATTTTTCTTAAAGGGTTTCTGTTAAATTATTGTAATTTTATTCATAAATGTTTCATGTTGCTATTAAAAATATCAATTTCTATATGTATTTAACTCTTATTTGTATATAATGGAGTTACTGAGTTTATATATCATGTATAAGCTGACTACCATGTATAATTCTGGCTTTATTTTTACTCATCCTATATAATAAAAGCCTAATATGCAAATCAATTGAACAGCAAAATGACCAGTGGAACAACCAGTCACTCTGCTGCACACTGACCACCAGGGGGAAGACATTTAATGCAGGAGTTACCTCCAGCTTGCAGGGCCCATGCCAGCTAATGAGGGTGCCAGATGGGGTTACCCAATCACCCCACTAATCGCCCCACAGATGGGCAAGTCAGGCCTAGGGACCCTACCCATGCACACATTTTGTGCACTGGGCCTCTAGTTGCCAGATAATTTTCTTTGGTTTTCTAGGAATATAGTCATATTCGCTTTATATAATGGTAATTTTTTTTGTTTAATCTTGCTGATTATTTTTATATAAATAGGATTGACATTAGTGTTAAATGAAGTTAAAACATAGAGCCATAAAGGAGCCTCCTTGACTTTTTCTGACAATGACAATCTATGCAACAGCTCACTGTCAAACATGAGATTGCCTCTTGGTTTGAGATAAATACGTTTTATCATATTAAATAAGTAATTCTCAATTTTAAAATATGTTTTCTCTATATAATGGACAAATATAGATAGGACACAGAAATAAAGACATGTGACCTTCCATTAAAGACTTTTCAGTTGAAATTTAGAGAATGTCCCTTTATAGCCTATTGGCCAGAACTTACTTAGGAGACCACATCAAGTTGCAAAACAAAACAAAACAAAAAACACACACACAAAAAAAAACAATGACATACACTTTATTCAAGATTGACATGTAACTACTAAAAATTTGAGATTCTATTACTGTGGAAGAAGCTAGGAATGAATATTGGAAGAAAACTACAAATCTTTGCCAAATTTGTTGCTCAACTATCAATGAGTCAATTCAGTCATACAGTTGGACATTAGCCAGGCATGGCTAGCTTTCTAAATTTCATCTATTAGAAAATTTTGAATTTTGACAGAGATGATATTATATATTCATCCAATAGTTTTTTTCTCTCCGGCACACAAAGCTACTACATTTGTCAGTTCTCTTTTAAGTTAGATTATGTACATATGATTCAGGATGGCTAATGGGTATGGATAGATACATGCAGGAACTTCAAGACTGGACTTAGAAACTATATAGAACAGTTCTATAGTTCTCTCTACTACTGATACAGCATTTTGGAGGTTATTTTTCTAGATTTCCTAGTTTCAAGTTTAAAAGGTTACTTGATCCACAATGGATTTTATATGTGAGATAGTACAATCTAACCTATTACAATAATTTAAATAGAATATGACCTTGTATAAATGTAATTTATTACATCAAGAATCTTTGTTAAACTTCTTAAAAATACCAAGTACCTATAATAAATACTGTGGATACAATGATACTGACTAAAAGTTCCTCCTTCCAGGAATGTGCAGTCCAGAGAGAATCTCAAATAGGAAATGTGCTCCCAGTCTGCTGCAATGTACTAGGTTGATAAGTGCATCATCAGTTTTCAAAGCTCTCTAAAAATAACTGTGGATACTCATATTTCCCCTAATACAAAAGTAAATGAGATGATAATGTTAGGCAAGGCTAAGCAACATAGTTAAAATGAAGACAAAAGCATAGTGTTAGGAAGATACACTTGGGGACGAGATTGCCTCAGTTCCAATCTTCTCTACCATCTGCTTTCTTTGTATCCTTGGGCAAGTTACTTAACTTCTTGGTGCCTTATATTTGTCATCTGTAAAATAAGGATAATAATGGTACCTACCTCATAGGGCTATTAAAATGTTAAATGGATGAGATCAAAGGACATGTGTGAATGAGCATAACCAATGGATACAGATAGCAGAGTGGTGAGGGCATATGCTGGGGGGTGGGAGTGGCCAGGGAGAGGTCAATAGGGGAAAAAGGAGACTCATATAATACTTTAAAAAATGAAGAATTTAAATTAAAAATTGTTAAATGGGTTATTATTTATAAAATTATTGGAACAGTGGCTAGAATAAATAGGTAGTCTCTAAACATTTGCTAATACCATATAAGAACTACACTTCTCTTTTTTTAAAACCAAGTTTCTTCAGAAACTAAGGGTAAAACTTAACACTATTATTCAACCATTTACAGTGGTTCCTCGAGATACGAGTGCCCTACCATAGGAGATTTTTGAGATACGAGCGATTTTTGCTTTGAAATACGAGCAACATTTGAGATAGGAGTAATCACGTGGATCGCCGGCTGCACATGACCCACCAGTTTACCGAGACTCGAGCGTCTCATAGTTTCCCATGCCTCAAGGTTATAGAACGAATTAAACTCATATCTCAAGGTACCACTGTACTTGTAAGTTATTATAGTAGCAGGCTACTAAAATGTTTCCTGAAATTACATAAGCAGGATTTCTCATATTTTTATTTTATTTTAACATCTATAAATATAAAATATAATTAAGTAAACAAAAATATAGATAAGCAGAAACTATTCAAAAATCTAATTGTTCTTGGTGCTGTACTTTTTATTATAATGTTTTCTTAATGTAGCATGTCTGAGCTGCTATCACATAAAAACCATTGTGATAAGTTGTCAGGTTTAATTGGTCTACTATAAAAATATCTTAGATAAATAGAACTGTCTCATATTGAATTAAATTTAAAAAAGATAAAAATCTGGTTTCATTCAAACACATTCCAATAAAGGTAATTGAGGTAGAAATTTTTTGTTATAGTATTTCAGTAGAAGGAATAGAGTGCTTTACACAGTTGGACACTCATTAAATCTATTAAATGTTTTGGATTGGTGAAAAATACATAAGTACATTTAAGCTACGAGAAAACTATTGCTTTGAAAAAGGAGGTATAGCATGTTATCATCTTGCAGAGGCTCTCTATGAGAATTATTCTCAATATATATGTATGTCAATTTATAACAAAAATATATAACACCCCTTCAAAATATTCAGTTATTCTGCTATCATCATATGTCATCCATTTATCCACTCAACAAATATTTATTGTGTTTTCTATGTCTTCTATGTGCTATGAACAAGTTAGTTAATTTCTGTATTTTTGAGACAAACAATACATTTAATTAATTATATAAAATGTTAGGTGTAATAATTACTATTAAAAAGTTTGCAAAACAAGAACAATGTAAAATTCAAGAATGTGGGGTTTACAATTTAAAGTTGGTCAGTGAGGTCCTCACTGATAAGGAAGAAGCACAGTTGTAAGGGAGGCTAAGGATATAGCCATGTAGATATCTGGAAGATCAATTTAAAAAGGAAAAAATATATATATAACAAGAAACTTTAAGGCAAAGGGTCTGAAGGGACTTATATGCTGGCAAAACAGCAAAGGCAGTCAATATAAAAGGGGGGAGTATAAATAAAAACAGAAGTTATCAAGAACTCATATGATATGGAGGCCACAGGTCTTTAAAATGATTAGCAATTTTCTTCTGAATAAATGAGAATCATGGTAGCTGTTTTATGGAAAAGAGATTCTCCACTCAGGGAGAAAAGAAAGGAGCATGGTTTATTATGTAGAGGACTACTCGCAAAATCCAAGAAACAAAAATGGTTGGGGGCTTGGACAAAAGTGATAGAAATAGATGGAGTAAGAAGTGACTGAACTCAGGGTATATTTTGAAATTAAAGGCTATAGGATTTCTGGCTAAATTAGGTTGTTAAAATTAATGAAGACATTTGCCTGGAACAACTGGATAGAAAGAGATACATTAAGCTTAGGTTGGGAAGATTGTTATAGCCAATTTGGTAGATGAAGAATTTTTGAGTTCATGTTCTTTGAATGTCCAAATGTAGAAGTCAAATGGTCAGTTGGATGGGTAACTTTAGAATACAAGGGAAGAAAAATAAATTCAGGTACTTTAAGAGCAAAAATAATATTAAATCAATGAGACTGGATGTGATCATCAAAAGGAAGAGTATAGATAGAAAATAGAAGTAACATAAGATGAAGCTCAGATAAATCCAGCTGGCTCTGTTGGTTGAGCATTATCTCATGCACTGAAAAGTCACAGGTTTCATTCCCAGTCAGAAAACATACCCAGGTTATGTTATCAGATCCCTGGTCTGATTCTTGGTCTGATCCCTGGTCAGCTGGGTATGAGAGGCAACCAATGGATGGTTTTTTTTTTCTCTCACATTGATGTTTTTCTCTCTTTCTCTCACTCCTCCTTTCTATCTCTCTAAAATCAGTAAAAACATATATATTTTTAAAAATTCCAGATACACACCCAACAATGTGAAATTGAGAAGAAAAAAAAAAAAAGGCACAATTAAAGAGTCTGACCAGGAGCAGCTGACTGCAGAAAAAGATGATCACGTGAATGTAAGGAGGAGGGAGTGTCATCAACTGTGTCTGCATAGAGGTAAAGTAAAATGAAGACTGAACATTCACCACTAAATTTAGTATCTTGTTGTCATTGGCCATGTTGATTTTAATGAATAATTGAGCATGGAAGACTTATTGGAATGTGTTCAAGAGAAAGGCGACTAAATGGTATCAGTGTTCATTAACTGAGTGTTTATTGTTGAGGGTGTGGACAGAGAAATAGGGTGAAATTTTCTCTTTTTGGATCATTTTAAATTTGCAGGCAAGTTGCAAATATAGTGCAATATTCTCCATATATTTCTCATTCAGTTTTCCCCAATGTTAATGGTTAACATTACCATCGTACATTTTTAAGAACTAAGAAACAGACATTTTTGCATTAAAATTAACTAACAGACTTTACTGTATTTGGATTTTACCAGTTTTTCTATTATTTCCTTTTTTCTGTTCCAAGAACCAGTCACTTTTTACTCCATCTATTTCTATCACTTTTGTCCAAGCCCCCTAACCATTTTTGTTTCAAGAACCAGTGGAGGGTATAACATTGCATTTTGTTGTCTGTCATGTCTCCCATTCTTCTCTAGTTCATGATAGTTTTTCAGTCATTCTGAAAAGTACTAGATGGGAATCCTATAGAATATTTCTCAATATGAATTGTCTTAAGTGAGGTTCTGTGGGAAACCAAAAATTGTTCTCACTAAATGGATGTAAACAGGAAGCCAGAAGGCTGGCCAACCTTAACTGCTCTGAAAGGTCAGAGCTAATTACTCATTGTTTAGTTGAAACATTATTGGTTGAAGCAACCTCTATCTGTTTGTTTCATGTTAATTTCTGTTTTTGTTATTTCCTGCCTAAAGGCTAGGGGTGTGTCCCAAAGCCTTAATAAAAGGGAGAAAAAGGCCAGAGCAAGTGGCAGTCCTTCCCACTAGAGGAAGGTTCCTGCCTGGCCCCCCAATATCGCCAAATTAATGTTGTCTAGTCTCTCATTTCGTTTGCATGCGGCCTCCTTCAGAACCTGAACTCTGACCCGGGAACCCTGAACTACACGGGACGTGGAAAGAGGTTCCCACAAGGTTCCTTTAACAGAAAAAATATAAATGGATAGGGTCAGGAGAGATATTTGTCTGATTTTAACATAAAGAAAAGCATGTTTATATAAAGAGGAAAATAACCAAGTAAGACCCATCATCTTTAATGGGATCTAATTCTTTTAAGGGCTGAGAGGCAATAAATTACGGTTTGACATCTGGTAAATACAGAGTAAATAGTATTTATAAACATATTTATAAACATATGCATGATGATTTACTGTGAGAATCTCTTTCACGTCCCACGTGTTTCAGGGTTCCCGTTCAGGGTTCAGGTTCTGGAGGAGGCCGCACACAAACGAAAAGAGAGACTAGAAAATATTAATTTGGCAATATTGGGGGGCCAGGCAGGAGCCTTCCTCTAGTGGGAAGGACTACCCCCTTTCTTTGGCCTTGCTATCCCTTTTATTCAGGTTTGGGAATCACCCTGTGCCCTGAAACAGGCAATTCCAGTAACAAGTACATTATTTTATCAGTAAGGATTTACATGATTATTTGATGGGGAAGTTCATTGTCTCAATTACAAGGGGGTGGCTCACTTTGACCTTTCAGAGCTTCAAGGTTGAATAGCCTTCCAGGTTTCTCTCCCACTTTCTATTAGTGAGACAATTGATTTCTGGCATCTCCCATTTTCTTTCCTCTAAAAAATCTTGCATCTGCATACTAGAAATAAACATATAAGAACAAAAAATGAGACAAGTAACAATGTGTATGCTGAGAAGCAAATGAATCAGTCTGCAGTAAGTTTCTTTCTGGGCCAACAGTCCTTTGAGTCCCAGTTTCAATGTCCAACAGTTTGAGTGTACATGTCAGCAACGATATTTCAGTTCTGGATGATGGACAAATGGCGGCAAGGCAGGTCCTGCTTTGGTCCTGGACAACCTGCATGGAAGCATGGCAAGGTGTCGTCAACATCTTTCATCTCTGGACCGTTTCTCCTCCTGTCTTCATAGCTGGAGCATTCTCTGTTGTAGGAATTCACATGGTCTTGGAGCTGTTTTTCTGAAAATATACAAATATATTCTCGACCAAAAGTTAGTAAAGGAATTTTTTCCATAAATTTGACTTGGGATCCTTATTATTATTTTTATTTTTATTATTATTATTATTAATTATTATTATTATTTGCCCAAATGATTTTCCTTTGGCTTATTTTGATACTATGTATATTTTTCATAGGTGTCTTGCTGTTAAGTAGAAAAAATTTTCTAGATGTAATTAGCTTACAGGATACTTTTCCCTACATAATATTACTGTACTATCCCCCCATTTATAATTTAATTATTAAGAGGCTTTTGGAAAATTTTTATAATGCAGTCTTGATGACTTTAAGATTTAATTTTTTGCACAAAAATATGACTGCTTCATGTTTATTGTATGTTAAGCAATTTTACCATGCAATGAACTACCAATAGAAATTTCAGTTAATACTTTAGGAAAAACTTCTTTCCAGTACAATTAAATTTACTTAAAATATTAACTTATTTCAATTAGCTAATTTAAATTAATTTGAAAACTTGGCTACTGTATTATTGTCAAATTTAATATTCTAACAACAATCTTAGTTTTATCTTGTAAATATTAGTGGAAAAGATTATTTGCATTCTTGAGTAGGCCCTGAGCATTCCTGATGTTAGGTCGGATTTAAAATATAGGGCAGCTGTCGGCCAAGTCTCTTGTCTGTTGCTTGGTCCCAATCTGAGCTGCACTAAATCTCTGTCACCTGAGTCCCTATCTGGGCTGGGCATGGGAAGCAAAGCAGCCATGGGGCAGGAGACCTCCCTCAGAAGGGGCGAGGTTCAAGACCCTGCAATGTTGGGGGGGGGTGAGGTTCTGTGCCTCACCTCTGTTGATCCCCAAGTTCTCTCCTGATGGCCCCTCTGTGACTGCGCCTGTCTTAGGTTGTTCCTTCTTTGAGGAATCTTACCCATCTCTGGCTAACCAGCCATCCTTAGGAGCCAAGCAGGGTGATGTGAGGTTCAGTTCTGTCTCCATGTTTGCCTATGC
Organism: Lasiurus borealis; assembly: GCA_004026805.1. Classification (NCBI taxonomy): domain Eukaryota; kingdom Metazoa; phylum Chordata; class Mammalia; order Chiroptera; family Vespertilionidae; genus Lasiurus; species Lasiurus borealis. Next base: position 79,458 of record PVJN01000878.1, read on the forward strand.
CCTTGTCTGTCCTCCACGCCCAGAATCCCCTGGCCTGCTGGCGGGGTCCCGGCACTGATCACATACATATCTTGGGGAACCCACGTTTCTTCTCCAGGGAGGGGTCAGTTCACACCACTGGGTGAGAGACAGATTCATGGTACCAGCCAACATGAGGCTTCAACCTCAGTATGAACAGAAAGCTCAGGCAACAGCTGTGGGAGGGTCCCTCTTAGCAAAAAGAGCAAGAAAAGCCAATATAGAATGCTCAAGTGCCTCCTCACTGCCTTAATTCCTTTCTTGATCTTTTTAAAATTGCTACCAAACATTCAAGGAATTTGATTTTAAGTTTGTTTGGGACATTTGTCAAAAAATTACAATGACATTGTAGAATAATATCATATAAGGATATTCTTTGTTCTAGGCCATGGCAATTCAATTTCAAAGTGGCTGTCAATTTCTTTTTGTATAGACAAGGTCTTAGTTACTTTATTAGAATACTAAATCAAATTGCTTACTAAGACACTGTTTTCATTTAGCTAAAAATCTTGCTTTACGTAATTAAAGTATCTTCAATTTAAAAGGCAATGTAAATTTAGTAAATTTTTATATCTGATTCACAAGCCACAAATGTTGCCCCACTTCTAGCTTAATTAAGAATACAGGCGGCTATGGGCGTTTTGTCATTTTAAATTCTGCTGTTGGAATTTTAAGAAATATTTAGTTACTTCATTTTGCCCTTCTTAGAGACCAAAACCATCATAACATTTAAAATATAGTTATTAATTCTTATTTGATAAAGTTTCCCATGCAATTTCAAGTATATTAAATTGGTTAAATTTAAAAAGATTTCCTTTAAGAAGAGAGAACAAATTTCTTGTATTACTCTGGGTCCACCGAGCTTTCCTAGAATTATCTTTGTTAAAGTCTTGAAATTTTACATGAAAAAATCATCAAATATATATATATTCATATATGATTTAAAGATTAGAATACTTTTTATAATTATCTTAAGATATCAATTATATTTTAAACTGTTTTTTATTAAAGTTTTCAGTTGGAAATCACAGAATTCTTTTTTAATTAGACCAATAAACAACATATTTTGAATTCCTAATTATTAGAGAAATTTTATTTTATTTTCTCCCAATTTAATTTGCATTTAGCTGAAAACCTTGATTAATAACACAAAATCTTCTCCTTTTGGTTACTTTACGCCGTCTTTCTTAAAAAATAAAGACCAGTTCTGGGTTTTTCTTTTTCTGCAGCTTTTTCGGAGAGATTCCAGCTTAAAATCCTGTCTAATATGTCCAAAAAGGTGGACAATTGCGCGCATTTCTTTTTAAGCCGGGCTTCTTTCCTCACGAGTACAGAAATTCCAGACACATCTCTAAATTTTTAAGACTTTTTCATGGTGAGAAAGGAAACTTTAATTTAGCATACTGGGAAAGTGGACTTTCATATTGGATTGCCACGTGTCTCTCCCTTCCCCCACATCCTGCTTACTTCAGGGGAAAACATCAGTAACAGATCTGGCCGAATGTCTTTTCATGCTTAAAAGATAAAGACAAATCTTAATTTTTTTCTTTCTTTTTCGCTTTCCGAAGTAATAACTAGCACCTAATTTGGCCAAGATTTGCATTTCCCTGCGAGTTCTTCTATAATTTTTAAATAAAACCTTAACTAATCTCATTGCAGGAGAGCAGAGAGCCTTGTCCTCTCCTGCCACCTTTGAATTTCTCCACACCATAGGCGGTTTCAGCAGTGGAGTTTCACTTATTACAGATTTCAGATTCCAAATACAAGCTAAGATTTTAATTTTAACAAGAAACCACATTATTTAAGCATGCAAACCAAAAGTCTATAATAAAGTTTACTCTATACAGTGATACCTCAAGATACGAGTTCCCTAACATACGAGATTTTTGAGATATGAGCAGCGATTTTTGCTTTGAAATACAAGCAACATCTGAGAAAGGAGTAATCACTGGGATTGGCCGGCTGCACATGACCCACCAGTTTACCGTGCCTCAAGGTTACGGAACGAATTAAACTCATATCTCCAGGTACCACTGTATTTATAACCTAATTCTTCCCCATTAGCCTGGCTGCAAAAGACGTTCCCACCCTACTTACAGACTCAACTCTGCAGTTAATCCGTGGTCTTTGCATATGTTGAATTTCCCTCACCTTTTCCTAGGTGAATTTTCCCTCACCATTTTCCTTGGTGAATTTTCCTTCCTTCACTCTTAGGTGAAAAATACCTTCTCCTCCAGACGTCCCGAGGTCAGGTACCAGATGTGGGAACCTCTTTTATGTCCCTCGTGGTTCAGGGTTCCCATTCAGGGTTCAGGTTCTATTAGTGAGAAAATTATTGGTTTCTGGCAATTTACCACCTTGTATAAAGTAATGTAAATAAAAAGAGAGGGATCCATTATTTATTAAATCCTCTAATTCTAAATTGGATGATATTAATATTTAACAAATTATAATTTTCTTATATTTTTCATACCCTTTCAGGTATTTTTTGCATAAAATTATTACACTATCAAGAATGAATAGGGAGAATAATCTAGAGCTTTCATGAGACTGGAAATTGTAACTGTTATCCCCAGTGACAGAGGAAAGTTGTCCAAAAACATGGGGAATTGAGAAGTCTTCAGAAGGGAACTGCCTTTGTAATGGGACTGTACCTGCTCTACTATAAAGGCTGCCTTATGACCAGTAAAGCATAAAAATAAGTCTTAAAGGAATCAAGTTGATTATAATAATTTCAACTGTGTCCCAGAACAAAGACCAACAATGTATAAAGTAATACAGCAAATTCAAGTACCAAACTAAAAAGTCAAACTGATATGTGAAAGAATTATGAAAGTATGACCCCCCAGAAAAAGAGTATCATTTTCAAAATGATACAAATAGTGGAATTAGCATGAAAAACAAACATTATAAATGTACCTCAAAAAAGGTATAGAAAATTATGAATATGATAAGTAAAGTAATGAATATATAAAAAATCTCAAGACACAAACTACTAAAGATAAATATTTGAATAACTGAAATAACATATTATATAAGTTTTCACTTTAAAAAAAAACTGTAGCAAGAAGAACAAATGAAATCCCAAAATAAGTAGAAGAAAGGCAATAATTAAAACAAAAATAGAGCACAGAAAAATAACAAGAAAAGTAATAAATTCAAAAGCTGATTTTTTGAGAAAGTAAATAAATTTCATTAATGGCTTGCTAAAGTAATCAAACAAAAGCAGAATAAACAATCTATCAATAGAAGAAAAAGGAAAGAAGCCTATAAATCCTAAAGATATTAAAGAATAATAAATATGTTAAAATAAAACAAAATTGACAAATTTTTTAAGTAATTCAAAGTCCCAAAGCTAACTCCAGAAAATATAGATAACCAAAATAGCTCTATATCCTTTCAGAAAAAAAAATTAAATTTATAATAAAAAACTTTCTACAAAGAAAAATCTAGAGAAATAGGCTTAAATGATTAATTTTAAAGGTAAAACTTAGGACTTAAATGATGAATTCTAAGGAAGAAATAATAAGGAAACCTCACAAATTTTTCCATAACAAAGAAGAAAAAGGACAATTGTTAGCTATGGTATAAGACATGTAACATTGGGTTATCTAAATCAAAGACATTACTCAAGAGCAAAACACCAAAATTCTTAGTGAATCTATGAAAAATACATAAGCAAATATTTGAAAATGAATACTGTAATATATAAATACAATTCAACATGACCAAAATAAGTTTTTTCACATGAATGAAAAGTTTATTTAAAATTAAAAATTAATTATGACATGTGAATTTCAAATTATATTTCCCATCTATTTTTCTAAAAACCCATTAATCTATCCTAAAAATGATTTACTCTCCCATAAGAGACCTACTTTCTTCTTCCCCTTTCCTTGTTAAAATAACCTTTAAGCCTAAATTCTAAAACCACCTCTTGGAAGAAAGTAGGCCTTTTTAATTTAATAGGCATTAATACATTACCTTGGGTATATCCCATGAATACATATCAAAACAAAAAAAAAACAACTGTTTATTTAAATATTTTTTTAAAAAATTAATAAATCTTCATTGTTCAGATTATTACAATTGTTCCTCTTTTTTTCCCCACATAGCTCCCCTCCACCCGGTTCCCACACCACCCTCTGCCTTTACCTCCCACCCCCACTCTCCTCATTCATAGGTGTATGATTTTTGTCCAGTCTCTTCCCACACCCACCTCACCCCTTTCCCCCTGAGAATTGTCAGTCCACTCCCTTTCTATGCTCCTGATCCTATTATATTCACAAGTTTATTCTGTTCATCAGATTTTTTTTCCACTTGATTTTTAGATTCACTTGATAGATACGTATTTGTTGTTCATAATTTTTATCTTTACTTTTTTTCTTCCTCTTCCTCTTCTTAAAGAATACCCTTCAGCATTTTATATAATACTGTGTTAGTGTTGATGAACTCCTTTAGTTTTTTCTTATCTGTGAAGTTCTTTATCTGACCTTCAATTCTGAATGATAGCTTTGCTGGGTAATTTTGGTTGTAGGTTCTTGCTATTCATCACTTTGAATATTTCTTGCCACCCCCATCTGGAATGCATAGTTTCTGCTGAGAAATCAGCTGACAATCCTATGGGTACTCCCTTATACCCTATTTCTCCTAAATGAAGATATCCTCTGAAAATAAGACTTACTTGCAGTTTTGCCTCTCACTGTAATATAAAGCATCCCCCTGAAAATAAGACCTCCTCTATAATAAGGTCTCCCTGAATATAAGGCCTCCCTGGAATATAAGGCCCCTGAAGATACTGTAAGGCATCTGATTCCTGATTTAAAGAGACCCCGCACTGCCTGAACAGCTCCGGCTGCGCTGAGCCAATCAGTGAGCTGGTTTGTGATGACAACTACTATGATACAGGTAATATATTTCCTTTTTTTGTTGTTGTTGTTCAACAGTAAATGTGTACCATATTCTTCTTCTTGGAAAAATAAGACATCCCCTGAAAATAAGACCTAGTGCATCTTTGGGAGCAAAAATTAATATAATACACTGTCTTATTTTTGGGACAACAGGGTAGGTAATTAACTGTTTTTCTCTTGCTGCTTTTAATATTCTGTGTCTTTTGCTCTTAGCATTTTAATTATGTTGTGTTTTGGTGTGGTCTTCTTTGATTCCTTTTATTTGGGGTTCTGTGCACTTCCTGGATTTGTAAGTCTATTTCTTTCACCAGGTGGAGGAAGTTTTCAGTCATTATTTCTTCAAATAGGTTTTCAGCATCTTGCTCTCTTCTGGCACTCCCATAATTCTGATGTTGGTGTGCTTGAAGTTGTCCCAGAGGCTCCTTATACTATCTTCAAATTTTTGGATTCTTTTTTCTTCTTGCTTTTCCGATTGAGTTTTTTGTTTCTTTGTGTTTCAAATCTTTGACTTGATTCTTGTGTTCCTCTAATCTGCAGTTAGGTCTCTGTATAATATATATATATTTTTTAATTTCAGTCAGTGTATGTTTATTTCTAGTTGGTCCTTTTTTCATATTCTTGAGTGTCTCACTAAATTTGTCAGCCTTTTCTAGGATATTCTTGAAAAATCTTATAACCATGGTTTTGAATCTATATCCAGTTGTTTGTTTTCCTCCATTTCTTTCATTTGTGACCTATTTCTTTGTCTACGCATTTTTACTCCTTCCCTGAGTTGATAGAGTGGCTTTGTGTGGTAGGTATCCTATATCTTCACCTCTCAAGTTACCTAAGGTGGACACTCTTGGTGCACCCCTGGGTGGACTGTGTGTACAGCCTTGTTGTAGTTAAGTCTTGATTGTTTTTGGTATCATTGGGGGGAATTGACTTCCAGGCCCATTGGCTGTGAGGATCAGCTGTGTCTATGCCAGGAGAACTTCTGTGCTGGAGACAGCCTTATGAGACAAGACTTGCCAAATTACAAAAGCCTCTGTGCTCAGCTTGAATAGGACAGAGTCTCAGGGCAGAGCAGACAGCCTTGGTTTCTCATCATCCCTGCCCTATGAGGCTCCTGGATCTCAGTGTCCCTTGGTAATCACTGTAAGCACCTCTGAGAGAAAGCTGCCCTTGAGTTTCACCTGCTGCCAGACAGTCCATTTTCTCCCAGAAACTTGCCTGGAACTAGAACTCAGCACAGTAGGGAGCTTCCATTTACCTCCCACTTTAAAAAGCCAGCCACACACTCAGTCACCTGTACACTCAGCTGCCCATTCTCTCCATGTGCTCATGTGTTTCTGTACCTCAGACTTTTGCAGTTCCTCTGATTCTCAATGTGCTTTCCTCTTTCCTTCTATAGAATTTTCATTCATCCAGCTTTCCTGTGGTTCTGGATGGTGTATGTTTTCTCTTTTAGTTATAGTTTTGATATTGTTGTGCGAGACAGCAGTTTAGGGGTTTACCTATGCTACCATCTTGGTTTCTCCCCTATTTAAATCTTTTTAATTTTTTTTTATATTAAAGGAATCTCAGCTAAAAATTCAGAAGACTACAGGGAAAATTATTTTTCCCCATTACACATTTAACATGTATTTCTAGAAAAGAACAAAGCTAAAGTGATAGTAAGTGGTTCAACAGCTGAGATGTAATGGGGGGTTAATGGCTGCAAGAGGAAAGTTTTGGAATGATGGAAATATTCTGCATCTTAATTGTACAGCACTGATTACACAATTGTATAAATATATAAAATATTTAAGCCTCCGAATGAATGGAGAAAGAAAAGTAGAAGGGAAGGAGAGAGAAAGAGAAGGAAAAGGGTAGAAGAAACCAAGGAAGGAAGGGTCTCCAAAGCTCCACTTCTTACAATTTTTTTACTGCCTATATGATGACCCTTTGATTCTATAAAACACTTAACATCTTTTCAATAAAATCTACTTTTTGTTTTAATATCACTTAAGTTGATTTTTTTTTATTGGCAAATCACCCTATTTTGGTAAAGAGATACCAGGGAGCTGGGTGTAGAAATAGAGCTGCAAGAAAATGTGCAAACTTTAATGCTGATTTAAAACTGATGAATCAAGTAAACTGATGATCAAAATAGACCCAGAGACAAATATAGAAGCATGAACAGACTGATGAACCTCAGATGGAAGGGAGGGGAGGTGGGAGGTGGAAAGAGATTAACCAAAGAACTTGTATGTATTTATGCACAATGCATGGACATGGACAATGGGTTGGTAAAGGCCTGGGTGGGATAGAAACATGCTGAAAGAGGTTAATGGGAAGAAAAGGAGGACCTATGTAATAAATAAATATTTTTAAATAAAGCTGAGATAGCTAAAACATCTAAGATATGGAAACTTTGAAAGTCTTTGGTATATAGTATCAAAGAGAAAATAAAGAACATTAATGGTTATTTTTATTTAGACCAAGGACCCACTAGGAATATAATTTTAGGTGGCCAGGGAGTAACCACCATAAAATAATAGTAACTATATAAGAATTGTTGGCATGTGTCTTCAGAAAGTTACTTGGGATGACATTTGATAACTCAAAGAGAGAGAAAAATCTAAATATCCTTATTTCAAAGCACAGAATGAAATATATAAGCTTTTTATGACTGATAAAAGAATTTATTTTCTGACCCTTTTAGGGTTATTGCTGCAAATCAAAATCAGAAATTGCTTCCAATATATACAATAAGATAATTTACTAAACTGGCTGGATATAAAATTGATATACAAATTCAAAAATGTTCCTATTTTAATAATTTAGAAAGTATATTAGAAAAATTATCTACAGTAGCAAAAGAAAAATATGCTACAAAGAAATAAGGGACATTATGAGGAAATAGAGAGAAAGTACTTTATAGTTGGAAGGTTGAGAGCAATGAGTATGGAAGTGAAAAGAAGGAAGTGACAAGACTGACTATAAAGTATCTCCTTTCTTCAGTGTTTTACCTCTGAACTCTGTCAGCCAATCTCATGTCTGAGTTCAGGACACCCAACAGTCAACCATCCAGGAGAGAGAGTATATATGTAAGGAAACTTTTAAACATGTAAAAGCCCCGGAATACTGGGTAACCAGCATCACTATATTTACTGGAGGATAAAGCCTTCTGACTCAACATTCCTGAGTTTCTCACTGTATTGGAGCAAGAAAGGCTGGTGAGTACTTCATCTTCAGTTATAAAAACTTATTCAAAGTCATTTTTTTTCTCATCTTTAACTGTGAACCTAATAAAGTCCAAGTTTCTAACATTAGGGAAAACTATAACTAGAAAAGGAAATATACATTTAAAAAATAATAAAAGGCAGATCATCTAGTGTAAGAAATCCTGAGAAACTGAAAATGTTCTTTATTATTCCCATATGTCCTTGGCCTTTGTGCGTTCTTATACTGGCTGCTGTTTCTCCTTATGTTGTCTTGAACATGACCTTATTCTCTTCAACTTTTCTTGATAAGACTGAATTGCCCAGTCAATAGCTGCTATTATGAAAAAAAATTATTTCCTCTTCCAAAGAATTTTTTAAATCAATTGTTTCTGAAACTGGCTGTACTTTGGTGAACATCTCTTTCTAAAGCTTTATAAAAAATACCATCTCTTTCCACTGGCAGTTCTCTTCTTCAGCACCTTCTCATGACATGGACATCAGAATAAAGGCTTAATGGTGCTACTGATTTTATTCAAGGGAGGAGACAGATAATTCAAGAAACAGAAGGATATACAGATCTTATAACATAGAAACCACACCTGAAACCTGTATGATATTAACCAATGTCTCCCCAATAACTAATTTAAAATTGTTAGTTGGGAAACAAAAAGAAACAGAAGGAAAGTAATACAAACATACCTGGTTCAAGTATAAGGTCAGGCACTCATTTGGGACTTTACAAAATTTTCTTAAATAATGCACATCTTAGCCGAAATTGGTTTGGCTCAGTGGATACAGCGTCCGCCTACTGAGTGAAAGGTCCCAGGTTCGAATCCAGTCAAGGGCAAGTACCTTGGTTAAAGCAGATCTCCAGTAGGGGCGTGTAAGAGGCAGCTGATCGACGTCTTTCTCTCATCCATGTTTCTAACTCTATCCCTCTTCCTTCCTCTTTTTAAAAAATCAATAAAACATATTTTAAAAAATAAATGTACATCCTATTTGAGGAAGCAGTAAATGAATCTCAGCAATGATGCTTGCATAGGTTCATAAAAAACTAAATGCTTATTTGGTCCAGTTCCTGAAGATCATTTCTATAAATAATATCTAGAGAATATCTGAACAAAGTTCCTGCTACTAGCTGATGCTCCCAAAATAAATATCCAGGCTCAACTCCAAGCTTTTAGAACCTCTATCACATTTCACATTTTGAAAAAAAAAAAAAAAAAAAAAAAAAAACATACCCCTACCTTTGTCCTATACTCAGGAAAGTGGGAAAAATCATTAAATTAGTAAAGATCCTAGATCCTTTACATCTACTAATCTCTATAATTACTTATTTCCTTCACTGTTCAAAGATTTCATATCTCTTAAAAATTTCAAAAGATTTATAACTACAATTATTATGAAATTTCAATTTCTGTAGGAAAAATTGAACTCTAGTAATAAACTGGTTATAAATGACTCTTGCTTGGTAAAGTGATTTTTTTATTCATTATAATTGAATGGTTACAATTGAAAATTGAAAAATATATTTAATACATAATATTCCCTTAAGGAAGGGAATAGGAAAGGATAAATTTTGATGAAATTCGTTCAAATGTCAGAAATAGTGAAATACTATGTAGTGCTTTACATGCCCTAAATCATCTAGTACTCATTATGACCCTTCTAAAATACTTTCAACTGGAAACCAAAGCTTTGGAAAGTTTTATGAATTTTCAATCCTAAATGAGTGACTGACCTCATATGTAAATCCAAGTATGTTTGTATAAAAAAATCAAATCCATTTTATCAGTTTTACTGTTTGAATTTCCCTACCATTACAAACAGAATTCCCAATGCACACTCCCATCCACTATATCTATTGTAATACACATAAAATAACCACAGGCTGTCACAAGATATTGCTTACTAAAACTTCAAAAGAAAGGTTATGGGGGATGGGGGGGGAAGGGAATGGGAGGGTTACATAGGAGACTTAGAAAAATACTTATTCAAGGTTATTAATTTAAATACCAGATCTGAGAACCAAATTCAGATTCTCTGACTCCAATTACAGGGATTTTTTTTTTATTAAATAGAAAAAAACAACAACAAATATTACTGACTAATAATATCTATATTTTTACATCTATATGTTTATTCTAGTTAATAATAAAAATTAGATTTTACATTCAATGTTTGAGCTAGATTTATCTACTAATCTTTATTCATAATTATTTTTTTATTTTGGCATTGATATTTATAAATTGTATACACTCCTGGATTTTTAAATGCTATAAAGACATCTGTAGAAAGTCTCTTACCAGTTGATAATTGTATAAATTAACATGAATACATAAAAAGACATTTTAGTGGTTAGTTTAAAAATTAAAAGATGACCAAACCACACAAAAATGCAAACATTCACCAGAAATAAATTAACTAAGTTGACTCTAACTCCATTTTAATTAAATACTGTCAATTAAGAAAAACTGAACCCATAAGAGACCATATTTGTATAAGCTAATGGCATTTCTTTCAAATAACATTAGAAAGCTTTTTTAAAAAACATAAAGGTGTTAAGTATCTGACCAACTTTTGTATTGCTTTCTGTTTTGTATAGTTTTCCTTTTCCAAGCTTTTGTGACCCTTTATATTCATTTTACTACTTTCCAAATGGCCTTGCCTGACCTTTTATCCAGTCTCACTTACATGGTGAGGACACTTAAAATAGGAATGGTTAGCATCAGAAGAAAAATCTATTCATCAAAGATAATTAAAAATACCTCTGTGCTTCACCATCTTGTTACCCTTCAGCTTTTCTTCTCCACATCCATTATTTTAGAAAGTAAGTTTCTCTCTAAAGTAGAACTTCTCAAGTTTGATTCTCTTTTTAACCAATGATTCTCCACTATTAAGGGCTACTAGAGGTCCAGTGCATGAAATTCGTGCATGGGGGTGTGTGTCCTTCAGCCCCGCCTGCATTCTCTCCAATTTGGGACATCCCTCTCACAAACCAGGACTGCTGACTCCCAACTGCTCACCTGTCTGCCTTCCTGTTGCCCCTAACTGATTCTGCCTGTCAACCTGATCACCCCCTAACCACTCCCCTGCCAGCCTGATTAATGCCTAACTTCTCCTTGCCCCAGCTTGATGCCCCTAACTGCCCTCCCCTGCAGGTGTGGTCACCCCTAACTGCCCTCCACTGCAAGCCTGATCCCCTCACAACTGCTCTCCCCTGAATGCCTGGGTCCTCCCCAATTGCCCTTCCCTGTAGGCCAGACACTCCCAAATTCCCTCTTCTGCCTGCCTGGTCACCTCTAATTGCCATCCCCTGCAGGCCTGATACCTCCCAACTGTCCTCCCTTGCTGGCCATCTTGTGGTGGCCATCTTGTGTCCACATGGGGGCAGCCATCTTTGACCATATGGTTGCAGCCATCTTTGACCACATGAGGGCAGCCATCTTGTGTGTTGGAGTGATAGTCAATTTGCATATTACTCTTTTATTAGATAGGATAATAGAGGTCACATTACAGATAAATACCCTCCACTTCACACACACTGTGCTCTCTGTGGGGAAATATTATTCAAACTTATACTAGTAGGAAATGTGGAAGGAAAAAAATGTCTAAACCTATGTTCAATAGGCATAGCCACAGTCATGCAGAATGGATGTGTACATATGTACATATTCAATTTATACACTTTTATGTAATATTATACTTCGCTGTTATTTTAGGAAAGAGGTTAATGTAATTCCTCATAATCAGTAATATATTTAAATTCACTTAGAGAATTTTGGGATGTTATGCCTTTAAGTAAAAGTATTTTAATGACACTTGTACAAAAACAGCATGAATATCCATTTATTCATTTTAATGTGGGAGAAAATTAGAAAATATAGTTAACTTCCTGAGAGTAACCATGTGGGTAACCTTTGTGAAACTGACTAACTTCCCTTCCTTATAAGCAGAAGGCTTTTAAAGTGGTTTCCTATCCTATTCTCTTAGTGTAGTCAGTGGTAGAAAAAATATGTTGATCTGATTATTACATTGGTAAATAAACATTACTTATACATCCAGTACTATCATTTCCAGGTGGATACATAATAGAGCAATACAAGTTTATTATCCTTATATAATTGTGATATGGATACAGAACAAATGCTAAATTTCATAAAGTAATTATAAAATAGTTGAGTGAAAATGTAGTTCAAAGAAGAAAAATTAGTGATAACTGAAGAAGTAGATAGCATTTTATTGACAAGGTTCACTGGAAAGAAAGGAAGAAGCCATGGAACAAGCAGTGAAAATGACATTTCAGAAATACATGCTATGTACAATAAACTATTCTTGACATAATTACAGTGCTTGAGCTTGGTCTAGAAGCATGAAATGAAAAAGAAAAAATATTCTAGGAAAAATAAATACCAACAGTTAAAGTACAAGAGTTGGCCTACAGAGTGTAGATTTAAGAAGTAGGAAGATTACTTGCCTTCCAGAAATAAGGCTATAGAAAAAATAATGAGGCCTAACTGCTTTGGCTCAGTGGATAGAACATCAGCCTGTGGATGGAAAGGTCCCAGGTTTGATTCCCATCAGGGGCATGTACCTTGGTTACAGGCACATTCCCAGTAGGGGGTGTGTAGGAGGCAGCTAATGACTATTTTTCTCTCTTTGATGTTTCTCACTCTCTATCCCTCTCCCTTGCTCTCTGTAAAATATTAATAAAATATATTTTTAAAAGACTAATGAGATTACAAAGTAATGTAGAAGAAGGGGGGAGGAAAAACATTTAAATTAATAAAATGGCAATAAAAACATATCTAGTAATGATTACTTTAAATGTAAATGGCTTAAATGCTTCAATCAAAAGACTTAGTGTAGCTGAATAGATAAGAAAGCAAGAACCATATATATGCTGTCTGCATAGGACCCCCTCAAACCAAAAGATACACACTGACTAAAAGTAGACGGATAGAAAAATATGTTTCATGCAAATGAAAAGTGAAAAAAAAAATCTAGGGTAATAATACTTATATCTGGCAAAATAGAGTTTAATACAAAAGCCATTTTAAGAGAGAAAAAAAGATACTACTTAATTATAAAGGGAGAAATTTAACAAGAGAATACAATCCTTGTAAATATTTATGCACTCAACATAGGAACACCTAATATTTAAAACAAAAGTTGATGAACATAAAGGGAAATAATGAAAACAATAGACTCATGGTAGTAGATTTTAACATCCCATTCACATCAATAGATAAGTATTCCAGACAGAAAATCAACAAAGAAAATTGTAACCTTAAATGACACACTAGATAAAATGTATTTCATTGATCTCTTCAGATCATTTCATTCCAAAGTAGCAGAATATACACTCTTATCAAGGGAAGATGGAAAATTTTCTAGGTTTGGTCACATAATAGGACACAAAACAAGTCTCAATAAATTTAAGAAGACTGCAGTCATATCAAGCATCTCTAACCATAACAGTAAGAAAGTAGAAATCAATCACAAGAAAAAAAAAAAACACCTGAAGAACACACAAATACATGGAGGATAAATAACATGTTATAAACAATGATTGGGTTAGCAATGAGATCAAGGCAAAAGATCAAATTAATTATTGAAATAGATGAAAAGGAGAACATAATAACCCAAAATCTATGGGACACAGTGAAAGCAATTCTAAGGAGAAAATTCATAGCATTACAGACTTACCTCAATAAACTAGAAAAATCCCAAGTAAAAAATTTAACTTTACACTAAAAGAAACTAGTGAAAGAACTACAAAGTCCTAAGTGTGTAGAATATAGAAAATAACAAAGATCAGAACAGAAATAAAAAAAAAAATAGAGTATTTAAAAAAAATACAAAAGTTAAGTGAAACCAAAAGCTGGTTCTTTGAAAAGATCAACAAGATGACAAACCTTTAACCAGACTCATCAAGAAAAAAAAGAGGACCCCAATAAATAAAATCAGAAATGAAAGTTAGAGAAGTCATAACTGACACCATAAAAATACTAAAAAAGTAAGAAAATCTATAATTATATGTCAATAAATTTGACAACCAGAAAAAAATGGATAAATTCTTAGAAACATACAGCTTCCAAAACTGAATCAGGAAGAATCCTAGACTAAATAGATGGATAATAGCTAATGAAATTAAAGTACTGAAAAAAAGAGAAAAAAAGAAACTCCCAATAAACAAAAATCATATGCCAGACAGCTTTACAGGTGAATTTTAGCAAACATTCTAAGAACTAACATGTATCCTTCTCAAACTATTCCAGAAAATTCAAAGGGAAGGAAGACTTCCAACCTCATTTTATGAGGCCAAATGTAAAAATGTCCTACATCATGATCAAGTAAAATTTATTTGGGGTTGAAAAGTTAATACAATATCCTCAAATCAACAAATGATACATCACACAAACAAAATGAAGGATAAAAACCACCTGATGCAGAGAGAGCAATTGACAAAATTCAGCACCCATTTATGATAAAAACTCTCAGCAAAGTAGGAATAGAGGGAATATATATCAATATAATAAAGGTCATGCATGACAAACCCACAGCCAACATCATACTTAATGGCAAAAGCTAAAAAGTATTTTTCTTAAAATCAAGAACAAGACAGGGACATTTGCTTTCACCATTCTTATTCACCATAGTAGTGAAAGTCTTAGCTGTAGCAATCAGACAGGAAGAAGATATAAAAGGCATTGAAATTGAAAAATAAGAAGTAAAGCTGTCATTATTTGCAGGTGACATGATATTTATATAAAAAACCCTAAAAATTCCACCAAAAAAGTAGAACTGATAAATGAATTCAGTAAAGCATCAGGATACAAATTAAATATCAGTATATAAATCAATTGCACTTTTATACACCAATAAATGCTATCAGAAAGGGAAACCAAGGAAACAATTGCATTCAAAATTGCTACAAAAATAGTAAAATATCTAGGAATAAAGTAAACCAAGTTGTAAAAGACCTGTATTCCAAAAATTAAAAGACACTGAAGAAAGAAATTAAAGTATATACAAATAAGTAGAAGCATACACCACATTCACGGATAGGAAGACTTAACATCATTAAAATGTCCATACTACCCAAAGCAATCTACTGAGTCAATACAATTCCTATCAAGATACCAATTGTATATTTCACAGAACTAAAATAAATATTCCAAGAATTTATATAGAAAACCCAAAGACTTCAAATAGACATAGCAATCTTGAGAACGAAGAACAAAGTTGGAGGAATCATGCTACCTGTTATCAAACTATATTATAATACAATTATGATCAAAACAGCAATAAAGAGCCCAGAAATAAATGCATGTCTTTATAGTCAATTAATATTTGACAAAGAAGGCAAGGACACAAAATGGGATAAAGATAGTCTATTCAATAAATGGTGTTGGAAAAATTGGATATGTGCAAAATAATAAAACTAGATCCCCTTATAGCACCATACACAATGGATTAAAGACAAATATTAGACTCAAAACTATGACTTCCCTAGGTGAAAACATAAGCAGTAAAATCTTAGACATTTCACATAGCAGAATTTTTGCTGATATATCTTCTCAAGTAATGGAAGCAAAAGAGAAAATAAACAAATGAGACTACATCCAAAAAAAAAGCTTTTGCACAGCAAAGGTAACCATCAACAAAATGAAAAGACAAACCACTGAATGGGAGAATATATTCACTGATATACTTGATAAGGACTTAATAGCCAGAATTCATAAGGAAATTATAATATCAACAACAATAACAAAACTCAAGAATCCAATTAAGAAATGAGCAAAGATCCTGAATAGACACTTCTCCAAATAGGACATACAGATGGCCATAGACACAAGAAATGATGTCCAAAGCCACTAATAATCAGAGAAATGAAAATTGAAACCACAATGAGATATAACCCCACATCTGTCAGAATGGCTATCATCAATAAATCACCCAAACACAAGTGTTGGCGAGGTTGTGGACAAAAGGGAATCCTTGTACCAAGCGGTATAGAGTTACCTCAAAAAATTAAAAGTGAGCTGAAGCCGGTTTGGCTCAGTGGATAGAGTGTCGGCCTATGGACTGAAGGGTCCCGGGTTCGATTCCAGTCAAGGGCATGTACCTTGATTGAGGCCACATCCCCAGTGGAAGATGTGCAGGAGATGTTTCTCTCTCATCGATGTTTCTAACTCTCTATCTCTCTCCCTTCCTCTCTGTAAAAAAAAAAAAAATCAATAAAATATATTAAAAAAAAATTAAAAGTGAAACTTCCTTTTGATCCAGCTATTCCACTACTTGGAATATATGCGAAGAAATCTAATCCACTAATTCGAAAGAATATATGCACCCCTATGTTCAGCTTTATTTACAACTACTGGCCTGGTGTACAAATTCATGCACATGGAAAGGAAGTTAATTAGAAGAAATATTTTAATATCACTATTCACCCTTTCTCTATAATAGAAGTGTCACCAAAATTCACAATCATTTATTGCCAAAACCAATTTGGCTCAGTGGATAGAGGGTCAGTTGGTTGTGGGCACATCCCCAATAAGAGGTGTGCAGGAAGCAGCTGATTGATATTTCTTTTTCACCGATGTTTCTAGCTCTCAGAAGCAGATTATTTTTATAGATCAAAAGGAAGAAGAAAGGGTAAAATATTTAACTGCATCAGTGTTTGACTATATTCTATGCAATTAAAAAAACTGAAGTAATTTTCAAGGTCAACCATTCTGTACTTCTTTTCAGTCGAGTCAAGTTTCTAAGCTTTCCAAATCTCCATTTTCTGGCTAATGAAAAGAAAACAGGATTCCACCAAGTCTTCTATCTACCTACTCCAGGACTTCTGTGAGGATCAAGTGAGATGAGGTATGGGAAAATGCTTCACAGAAATGTGGTTAAAGTGTAAAATGTTTCCACCTAGCTATAAAGCAAGTCATGTTCCGGGGCTGAAGAAACTCCAAGGAGGTTAGTTGCTAGAGAGATGGTAGCAAGGCCTGTGGCCCACTTGAGGGAAGCCAAGTGTTGCTTTGTTGGTGCCAGGTCTGTGGTGCCATTTCTTTATAAATGGCAGTGTGCATCACGGCATCTCCTGAATTAAGCATCTGTGCCCTGGTGGTCAGTGCATGTAATAGTGACCGATCAGAGGGTTGGACAGTTAGCATATTAGCCTTTTATATATATAGACTAGAGACCTGATGCTTGAAATTCATGCATGCAGGTGGAGGGGGTGGTCCTCAGCCTGGCCTGCACCCTTTCACAATCTGGGACCCCTCGGGGAATGTCCAACTGCCAGGATCAGGCCTAAACAGGCAGTCGGATATCCCTCTCTCAATCTGAGATCACTGGCTCCTAACCGCTCTCCTGCCTGCCTGCCTGATCTCCCCTAACCATTCTGCCTGCCTGCATCATTGCCCCTAACCACTTGCTTGCCTGCCTAATCACCCCTAACCCCTATGCCTGCCTGCCTTATTGCTCCTCATCACTCTGCCTGCCTGCCTGTTCACCCCTTACTGCTCGCTTGCCTGTATGATCACCCTGAATCTCCTCTGCCTCAGCCCCCCATCACAGCAGCTTCTTCAGAAAGGACACCTGGAATGACATCTGGAAGGTCATTCACTGATTATCTAATTAGTATATTATACTTTTATTTTTTAGATAGCCAAGATTTGAAAGTAGCCCAAGTACACATCAATAGATGAGTAGATAAAAAAAGCTGTGGTTCATTAACACAATGGCTTACTACTCAGCCATAAAAAGAAAGAAATCTTATTTTTTATGACTGTGGATAAACCTGGAGAATATTATGCTAAGTGATATATGTCAGTGAGAGTAAAATAAGTACCATATGATTTCACTTATGTGTAGAATTTAATGAACAAAATAGACTAACAAAGCAGAGATATACTCAGGAGTACAGAGAAGAGACTGACAGGTTTTTCAGGGGACAAATTGGCAGCTGGGTGAGAAGGATGATGCAATTAAGTAAAATAAAAAAAGAAAGACTCAGGGATGCGACAACAGTATAGTGATTGCCAGAGGAAAGAAGGGAGAGGTGAGATAGAGGAAGTAAAGGGGGGATAAATGGTGATGGAAAGAGACTAGACTTGGAGTGGTGGTAAACCCACAATACAATATGGTATAGTTGATGTATTATAGAATTTTATACCTGAACCTTACATAATTTGATCCACCAATGTTATCCTAATGAAATCAATAAAAATAAATTTAAAAATAAAAATAAAATGTAGTAAACTGGGAACAAAACAAACTACATAATCTCTAGGATCCAATACAAAATGAAACTGCTACAT
The DNA here is from genome assembly GCA_004026805.1 of Lasiurus borealis. NCBI lineage: Eukaryota > Metazoa > Chordata > Mammalia > Chiroptera > Vespertilionidae > Lasiurus > Lasiurus borealis. Next base: position 97,896 of record PVJN01000878.1, read on the forward strand.
TTCAATTAAAAAAATTATTAAAAATTTCTAGACAGTGACAATAGAGCATTAAACAAGCATAATGACTTTCTAAGTCCACTGCCCATGAAATCAATCCTGCTGGGGGCCTTTTAAAGGGACTCTAAGATTAAATTACAGAAAATGTATATCTGATAAACAGTAGCGAGAAAGAGGCTCTTAATCCAGGAATGATTTGAAATTTAGTTATTTAAGATTTAACTTGCTGTAGTTTATAGATTGAATTGAGAAGACAGACTAGAATTCAGAGTCTGGAATTCAGAAACTATTGTAGTAATCATAGCCTGAGGGAGCGATTTATACTATTATGGTGGTGGTGGACCTGAAGAGGAACATAAAATTTGACATATATAATATGATGGCAATTTTTTACAAAGAAAAGATAACAAACATAATAGTAAGTTTTTGCTTTATTTTGATTTAATTGGAAGATGTTCCTTAAGAAAATATTTCAGATTTGGGAAATATCTTAGAAAAAAGAAGTATGCTCTAAAAAAAGCAAAGTTTTCTTTTTTTCTTCTCCCTGCCCCACTCCTCTGGCCCCGACCTTTTTTTATGGAAAATGTTAAGATGAACCAGGTGTCAACAGTAATTCTTCTTCCCCATATTGACTTTAATTAGAATATTTTATTTTGGTGGAGGTACATTCCTGATCTCAAACTCTATTCTCAGATTGTGCAATCATTATAAACATAAAGTGCAAAATTAATAGACATTCAAGTTTTTAAATCTTTCTCTGTTCAACTATGTATTCAATGAAATGCTACTCAGCATATTTCCATGACATCTTCGTATTATACAATATGCATATAAAATTCCTTTAGAAAGAAACTAAATTCTTATATCTCTCCTCTTAATCATATGATATATATAATTTTGAGAATGCAGCAACCCTACAGCAAAACATTCAGTGAATTATTAAAAAGTGCTGAGAATTGCTTTACAGATGTAAAGACCTAAGGATCATCAAATTCTACGTTATTAACATATAAATAAAAAAAGAAAAAAGTCCACATACAGGTGTTTTGTTCAAATTAATGTTTTCTACTTTTAAGAAAGTCATAAGAGCAAACAGAACATAATCTTTGTCTTCACTTCATTTCATACGTTTATTTATTCATCAATATTTCTATAAGTAAATTTGTTAATGTAAGTGTAAATGTTTCAAACAGGAAAAGAAATACAAGAAGTCAAGGGAAATACAGGAAATTAAAATAAATAATAAATATGTGAATACACAAAATCACATTCACTAGAATAAAAGCTCAGATAAAAGGAGTACATACCTTAGGGCATCGTTTATTATTGTGTACATCCACATAAATATACACAGTAGTGACACATTGGGAAAAGAACATAAACAAATTAAAGAGTTCATGAGAAAGAGTTGATGAAAGGTTTGGAAAATAAGGAAAGGTTAAAGAACAAAGCATGTTCACACAAATGAACATTTTAAAGGAATATTTGTGTATTTTTCTATAAATACACAAAGAAATGATAGAAAGAAGATAGGGAAAGAATAGAAGATATAAAATAGAAATGACATGCAAAAATTTGGAAAATCTCTAAAGAATGTAAACCAAAAGAATATGTAACTCTTACTGTAATAGGATGTTATTTTCAAAAAGCCAAGATTGATGTTAGATGCTTATTAGAAAGGCCTATAAATAATTAAGTTAGCCCTGTCTTACTACAAAGAACAGATATAAACAAAAATCTCCCTTACAAAGCTGAAATCCAATTTTACTTCCTTTTTCTCTCTCTTGATGAGTTTTGTCTACTTTTTTGCCTTAACTCACATTTGAAATATATTTGAACTTTCTACTTTAAAATGGAATGAAGTACAAAAGGAACTAAAAATAATAAAACGCAGTGTTATACAACATGATGGGAAGTGAATTGTGTTTCTCTTCCTGGATAAGAAACTAAAGATGAATAAGTCATTATATGTGTATTGATTTAATATGCCAGGCACTGTATTAGGCATGAATATAAATTCATTGCAGGAGCAGAATCCAAATACATTTGTTTTTTTTTCTTTAAGATCATGATATATATGTTATATAACTACTAACCAGCTCTCTAATAATATGTTGCTTGCTGCAAGGAAATAAAATGAAGCCATTCTCTCTTAGTCGGAAAATAACATGAAATCAAGAAATATCTTTTTTTTTTCAATTAGTAGAATCATTTTTACAAATAAAGAAAAAGACATCTAAGTTAGCAAAACTGTAAGATTATAATTAGGGCTTATATAGTAGAGAAAAACTTTAAAAACTGTGTTTTACTAATTCAAAAATAATTATTTAACCAGAGGCTTGCAGGAAAGTTATATTTGCCTTGATTAATTTCTTTCTTTTTATAGAGAGTAAATTAATAATGGAAATAAGATTGCAAGAGGATCCTTGAAAATACTTAGTAGAACTAACTTTCTAAGCACCCTCAAGCACTTTAGAAGGATCCATTTTCACACAATTGATATGCTAATTACAAACCATTAAATCAAGTCAAGGGTGTGTATTGGATAACACTTTGTTAGTTCAATGTGACTTAATGTAGGTACTTGAAATAATAGAACTCTATTCCATTCTGAAATAATATATTTTTAGGCCTTTTTCCTTTAATTGAGACTAAGCTTCCTCCAATTAGTACAGATTAATGACATTTTACAGAAGTCAATATTTAGGAACCAAGAGGTATTGCTAAGTCTTCTATAACCTAGTTATGGTCAGAGAAGAGGATTAGATTGGGAAAAGTAATCCTAGAGTTAATACTTAATATTATATTCCAATTGAATAGTATTTTCACACACAACAAAATAATAGATACGATATATTTGGATATTCCATGTGGGTTGTAGATTGCTTGAGGACAATTACCTCTTCTCATTTAGAACAAGGTCAGTGATAAAATATTGGCAACATTTACTTTTCTTTCGAAGGAATGGGTTGTTGTGAACTAAATGTTGTTTTCAAAATGATTTCAGGCCCTGACCTGTGTGTCTCAGTCGGTTGAGTACCATCCCATGAACCAAAAGGTCACCCATTGAGAGCTCAGTGCCCAGTAGGAAGTATGCAGGAGTCAGTTGATGGATGTTTCTCTCTCCCCCTTCCCTTCCTCTTTCTCTAAAATAAATAAATAAATAAATAAATAAATAAATAAATAAATAAATATCATGAATTACATATTTAAAAGAAAAAATTATTTCAGTATCATACTATCTGATATGTTCTAACATGTTTAAAACTTGCTAGCTTCTAGAAAAGGAGAAAATGTATTTAAAGATTTAAAGGAAATAAAAATGGTTTGCACAAACTTGGTGTCATTCTTACCACTTATGTATCATAATTACCATAATTGATATTTGACCATATTCACAATTGGTTTTACTCATGCTATGAAAGATTTATAATGTTCATTTTAAAATCAATTTTTTCTTCTTTTTCATCATTTAAAATGATTCAGCAAGAGAGGAATTTTACTATCATATTTTTCAGCTTATCAAATGATTGTTATGTCTTCTTTATTAGCTCTTCAGATAAATAAAAGCTAAAAAAGCAACTGTGCCTTTAAGTGATTCTCTGCATATTATCCTCTCTAGATATTTTATTTTTTGAAAATAATATAACCACATTAATATTTATTTAGACATTTTTAGTAATCATATTCTTTTTCATGTGAGAGATTACTAAATAGGCTAATTCAGTGTATGAAGCATTTCACATACAAATTTTTGCATTATCTGATGGGTTTTCATATGTAAATCACATGCATATGTTTATCTCCCGTGAATAGTGTCAAATATCCTCATTGCAAAATGAACCTTAACTAACATTATCTTCCTAATGACTTTTCTTTTCCCAAGGAAAAATTTGTTATTTGTGCCAGGTATTTAGAAATTGTCATTCAAACCAAGCTTTTTGTTTGTTTGTTTTATTGGATTGCATCAGGTTCAAAAGGAAAATGAACTCTTTGAGGTAAATTACCATTATATTGCCCTTATCCAAACCTTTTGAGGTTTTATATTTAAGATTATGAGATGTAAGCCATAAACATTTTGGAAATACAGGAAGTGGAATAGTTCAATTTTTTTAAAAAATTCATTATATTTAAAGGATTTTTATTAGATGTCAGGCATTTAAATCCCATTCTCAAACATAGAAAGACAAATGCTTAAATGAAGCAGGATAGTAAGAATGTAGAAAGATTCCTTGGCTAGTGAATTGGGGAAACAAATAGCTGATTCTAATTGACCTCAGACTCACCTGTCTCCCCCTCCCCCCCCCCCTCCCGTCCCTCCTGGCACAAACACTCCCTTAAGCATTACACTTCCGGAACAATGAAGTTCTGGTCAGCATCAAATAATCTTAGAAACAAAGTTTCATTCAGGTCTGTTGACCACAGAGATAGAGTTTTGGCTAACTAGAGATGACATCTAGGCCTCAGCTGTGTTTGAATTCCAGGCCCAGAAAAGTAGCAAAACCAAACGAAGTGACGCCATGGCTGACATCAAAACCCCTGACCAATCAGTAAAGACCAATCTGTAACTGACCGTGAAAGGGCACACCTGGAAAGCTGATGAATATTTTATTGACATCCTCCCCTGACGATGCCTTAAAATTCCCTGCCTTTAGAAAACAGGTGAAACTCATAAGAAAAAGGACCTCGAGCCCATGCACTCTCTCTGGAAAAGGTCCCACCTTCCCCATTTTTTCCCTCAGGGGCATACTTTTGCTTTCTTTCTCCTAAACTCCAAGTGCCCTTCTTTTGCCTCTGAAACTTGTTTGAGTCTCTGCAGCCCAACTGGCTCACTTCTTCTTCCTCTGTGACTTTCTAAATAAACTTCTTACACTAAAGTTCTTGGCTCCTGAATTCTTTCTTTACTGAACTCAAGACCCAAGGTCTAACGCTGCCGCTAACAAAACAACATCTGAAATAGTCTCTCTTCACTCTCAAGTAGACTTGCCTTTGAATTCACAGTGTGGATGAAATCAAAGCACAGAACAAACACTGTTTTGATATAGCTTTGAAAATGATAACAGCTTCTAACAGAGAAAAAGGCAGCTGTGGTTTTGCAGGAAAAGTATGATCGACATGACTCTCAGCCAAAGAAGTTTAAATCAGTGCTTGGTGAGAAGCTCTTACCCATTGTTTTATTTTTGAAGGAAACTGACTAACTAGAGTAGATTTCAGATGTCTTGGGCTGCTATTCAGGAGGTGACATGCATTCTTATAAGCAGCAACATCTTTTGATCCAAATGAGCATACACAGAATCTAAATGTGTACACAAAAGTTAGAAGTGGCCAAAGGATTAGAACTTTTCCTCCATGGTATATAAATATTCCTATCAATTCATGTAAGGTGGTTCCAGGTAAAATGACTTAATTAATACTCTTAAATAGTAAAATAATGGTCACAAGTGAGGGATTTTTAACTCTGGATTTATTTTTCTTTTTGATTTTTTAAGACCTTGGAAAGTTTGGTTTTTCTCTCAAGATAACAGTCATCAAGAAACCTTTTATATTTTTGTGACTCTAGTGTTAGATTTCTAGATTTCTCATTGTTTTGCTTTTTTGGTTTTGTTACATTCTTGTAGCCTTGAATTCAAATTATGTTATCTAGATTCAAACCAAACTTACTTTAAATTTGTATCTTAGGCCCTTTCCGGTTTGGTTTGGCTTAGTAAATAAAGCATTGGCCTGCAGACTGAAAAGTCCCAGTTTCAATTCCAGTCAAGGGCATGTACCTTGGTTGTAGGCACATCTCCAGTAGGAGGTGTGCAGGAAGCAGTTGATTGATGTTTCTCTCATTGATGTTTCTAATTCTCTATCTCTCTCTTCCTTTCTGTAAAAAATCAATTAAAAAATAAATTTATATCTTAGGGAGAAATTGATTTTGACTTATTAAGCTAATAAGAAAAGTACAAAAATACCAGAAAGTATTAACATTTTGAAATAAATATTAGTACCCTACATTTTTTTAGAAATAATGACATTATAGTTTAGATAAACAGTAGGAAAATATACAATGTTTATTCTATGACCCTTTACATAAATGTGCAGACTTAAAATTTAGAAAGAGGCTCCAAGATTGGCATGTGTGATTAGAAAAAAGAGGTAAATTAGTGATATGGGATACATTTCAGAAATGTATAGCTTTGTTTTTTGTTTTTAAGTTTCTTTATTGATTACAGTGTTAAATATGTGTCTTTATCCCCTCATTATCTCCCACTCCTGAATTGTATGGCTTTGAGTGCAATGATGTCTGTGGTGTAGTTATATATCTGAGGTAAAGTGATATAAAATAAGTTGATGTAAGGTTATGGGGTGTATGAAAATATGTCTTCATATACGTATATAAGTAGTGAGACCTATCCTACTAATCCAGGGTACATATGCAATCACATTTTTTACTTTTTTCTACAGTTAATTTCTGTATTCCATGATGCCCTATTAGCTGTAAGTTCATCATCTCTTTCTTAAGGCCTCTTCATCACTCAAATTAGAAAAATCTCTTATTAGCTTATTCAGAGTGAATGCAACAATTCTTTGCTTGCCAAACAGAGAGAGAAGTCAGATCTTAATTAGTTTTCCACTTTTATTATTTCTTGCAGTCATTGAAGGGGGCTTTTGGAGATTTATCCTATACAAATCAGTAGGTGACATCTGTTAACACTGCCTTAATTGTATTTCTTGCAACCCCCAATTGTGACTGCAAGCTGAACCCCAAGATTGCAGTCTATTTTAACATGCATGTAAGTTCAGCTTAAGTCCAGCATGTTCCTCCTGGACAAGTTGTCTAGCCAGCATCTATTCCAATCACGAAATCTTAGGTTTGTTGTATTGTGAGATTTTTTTTTTTTTTGTATTGAAGGTAAATCACCTGTCTAGATTTTTCTACTCATCAACATTTTTATTTTAGAAACACTCATTGAAAATTCATGGTTACCACCTTGGTCAGAATGTCCTCAGGGTCATTATGCAAATAGGTTCATTCTCTACCCCTGAGCTGTGCATACAGGTGGATTTTACTAAATCACATGAAAAATAAAAATCTTGTTACACCCTAATCCCATGACTATGAGTTTCTACTTGTCCCATATTTGCATAATTAAAAAGGTCACACAAGTGACCCAGGGCAAGACAAAAAAGATCTGCACAAGATGATGGGACAGTGAGGAATGCCTGCATCATCACCATAGAGACAATGCAAGCATCCTTCCAGCCCCTGGCCAATTGGCGCTTGCATATGCAAATTTACCCACAATCTTTGTTGGCTTAATTTGCATGCTCACTCCTGATTGGCTGGTGAGTATCATGAAGGTTCAGTCAATTTGCATCTTACTCTTTTATTAGTGTAGATACTAGAAGCCTGGTTCATGAATTCATGCACTAGTGGGCTTCCTTAACCTGGCCTTTGGGATTAGGCTGAAACCAGCTCTCCAACATGCCCTGAGGGGTCCTAGGTAGCGAGAGGATGCAGGCCAGGCTGAGAGACTGCACCAGTGCATGATTGGGGCGGGGAAGGAGAGGTTGGCCAGCTGGGCAGGACTATACGAGGACTCCAGGGCATATCTGGCCATTTTGCTCAGTACTGATTGTTTTGATCCCAGAAGCAAGCTAACCTACTGGTCGGAGCATCTGCCCCCTGGTGATCAATGCACATCATAGTGACTGGCCAACCGGTCAACTGTCTGCCCCCTGGTGGTCAGTGCACTTCATAGCGAGCAGTTGAGCAGCCTTAGCATATATATCATTAGCTTTGATTGGTTGAATGGCTGACTGGTGGATTAGACACTTATCATAAGATTATATATAGATGCATGCATATAGACATATTTGGTTATAAACATAGATTCATTGATTAAAAATAACTTAAAATATATGTACTTTCAAACTTTTATTAACTCAAACATTACTTAAAAGTTTATGTGAAAATAAAGCAGTACCTTGCCTTACATTTTTATAATTCTCAGTTCTGCTTTCAGCTTTTAATTCTAACTTTTACATCTAAATTATTAAATAATATACTTATAATTCAGTTACTGACTTATCAATTTTAAACATAATCTACTAACTTCACTTTTTGGTAATTCAACCATTTTATTCTATTTTATTTTTTTTTAAATATTTTTATTGATTTCAGAGAAGAAGAAAAAGGGAGAGAGAGAGAGAAACATCAGTGATGAGAGAGAATCATTGATTGGCTCCCTCCTGCGTGCCCCACACTGTGGATGGAGCCCACAACCCAGGTATATACCCTTGACCGAAATTGAACCTGAGATCCTTCAGTACACAAGTTGATACTCTATCCACTGAACCAAACTGGCTAGGGCCCTAGTTTTTCTTATTATTCTCCCAAGAGATTATTACAACTTGGAGTTCCAAGAAGTGAATGTTTACATGTTTATGGCAATGTAAATGTTGCACATTCCCAAATGAAGAATTATACTCTTTTTCGGAATGACTATTTTTATTGGATTAATAATAGCTTCTTTTTCCATTTTGTTTATTTTTTTAAGTATTTAACTGTTTTTAAAAGTGCTCAACCAGATATTTCAAATGATAAGCACTAATTTTTTGAAAGTTTAAGCATATTATTTAACACAATTATAGATTTTTTTTCTAACAGTGTCTCAACTATTGCCTCATCTAATCTGGACTGGTTGATTGTTAAATCAAGGCCATAGATCTCATCTTGACACTTCTCTTTTATTTGCTCTGTGTTGGCTTTTCTGTTTCTTAAATTTTGTATCTTTCTCTGAGTTGACTTTAATTTTCTTAAAGAAGTTTCCCTAGTAGTTGCCAAGAAATACAGAGAGTTTACTTGATCTTGTTAAAATATCTTAATTCTACTCCTTCACTTGATAATTTAGCTATATATAAAATTCTGAGTTAAATTTTTTTTTCATAATTAAAGTATTCCTTCATAGTAAACTAGCAATAGGGTTACTTTTAAGAAGTCTCATGCCATTTTATTTCATTTTTTATTTTCATTTTTATGCATATGACCTCGGGTGCTCTCTCTCAACTGGTCTTTCTTTTTATCACCCTTTCTTTTCTCTTCCATGTCCCTCACCTCTGAATACTTGAATATTTTATGTATAGAGTCTCATTTTCTAACTTCCAAACATATACATCAGTAGAAGGAATAGTAAAATAAAACTTTCTATCCTCTATATACCCATTTTCCTTTTTCAAAAATTATCAACCCAAAGCTGATTTACTATATCCTTCTATACTTCCCTCATTGCTACATACCTACCATCCACACTTATTCATTTAATGTCATTTCATTCATTCGTGTGTATCTTTAAAGTACAAAAACTCTTTCTTTCTTTTTTTGTTTTTTCAGAAAAACATAGAAAAAGAAGTCTGAGGACCCAAAAATTTCTTATTTAAACTTTCAGTTAATCCCCTTAAATAAATCTGAAGGCAGACAAACAAGGTATATTTGTTACTTTCACAAATTATCAGGGGCTCAGATCTTAGTGAGCATCTTGTTCTATCTCTTTAGCCTAGACTGGAGACCCAATTTATATAAAATCTGACTGCTTCCTATGTCTCCTTGCTGAATTACATTCTCAGGGAATTTTCTCTAAGGCATGGTCCAGAATAACTGGTATAAGTCCTACATTCATGCTGTATTCCAAACAGGATAATCAAAAAAGAGGAAGAAGGGAAGAAGAGTGAAACACCTTCAAGAAGACTTATCAGAACTACAACAAACATTTCTGTTACATTTCACTGTATAACCATCATTAACTGACCAAGAGAAGCTGAGAATTAGATAGGTTATAGAAGAGATAAGATTGAGAGATTATAGAGATAAGTAACAGATTATAGATAATAGACAGAGGGACGCATAAGACAATCAGATGGACACATAAATACATATATAGATAGACCCATATATATGTAATATCCGATCTAATAAAAGAGTAATATGCAATATTGCTATACCCAAAAGCCATGCCCACCAGCCATGCTCACCAGCCAATCAGAGCGAGTATGCAAATTAATCCAACCAAGGTGGCTACCGCCAGAGAGAGAGCAGGAGGGAAGCTAGTTTGCCCCTAGTGATGGAGGAAGCCAAGCACCCAGGCCTCCACTTAAGGCAACAAAGTTTCAATGGCTGGGTGAGCAGAAGGCTTGGCTCTATTCCAGGCTACAGTTTCAAATGTAGAAGATAAATAAGTCCCAGATACAGGGGCTCCACTTGGGTCGCCGTGGGGAGTGGCCAGCCTGCAAACCACCACAGGCCCCTCACCCAGGCCACCCCAAACCCCAAGAGAACACCCATCTTGATCCAGGACACCCTTCAGGGCTAACCCCCACCCATGCAGCAGGCCTCTATCTTATTTAATAAAAGAGTAATATGCAGATTGACCATCACTCCAACACACAAGATGACTGCCCCCATGTGGTAAAAAGATCCTGCCCTCATGTGGACACAAGATGGCCACCACAAGATGGACAGTAGGGGAGGGCAGTTGCCAGGAACCAGGCCTACAAGGGAAGGCAGTTGTGGGCCATCAGGCCAGCAGGGGAGGGTAGTAGGGAGAAACCAGGCTTGCAAGGGAGAGCAGTTGGGGGTGATCAAGCTTGTAGTGGAGGGTAGTTAGGGGTGAGCAGGCCAGCAAAGGAGAGAAGTTGGGGGTGATCAGGCTCACAGGGGAGGGCAGTTAGGGGCAAACAGGCTGGCAAATGAGCAGTTAGGCATCATTCTGGCTGGCAGGGGAGTGGTTAGGGGGTGATCAGGCTGGCAGGCAGAAGCAGTTAGGGGCAATCAGGAAGGCAGGCAGGTGAGTAGTTGGGAACAAGCAGTCCTGGATTGTAAGAGGGATGTCTTAACTGCCTGTTTTGGCCCCGTAGGATTGGGCCTTAATGGGAGTTGGACATCCCTCAAGGGATCCCAGACTGGAGAGGGAGCAGGCTGGGCTGAAGGACACCTACTCCCTTACCCCCATGCATGAATTTCATGCACTGGGCCTTTAATATATATATATAAATGTTAAATGTTTAATATGTATAATCCTTAGTATTCAAACTTTCATTAATTGGAAGTATTATAAATGAAATCTTAAGTATTTTTAAAATTTTATTTTAAAAGTTTTTAAATAAATCTCTAAATGTTAAGACTAGAAACTTAAGTGATTGCCTTTGTGCCCTTTTCTTTCAAAAAGGTATTACAACACCAGATGGATAAGAGTAAATGCCTCTGGTCTGGAAATTGTCAATCAAATCAACTTCCTCCTTTGCCTACATTCTCACTCACTATTTATCTAACTAGTATAAGCTATTGAGATTATAGAGTGAAATGAATGTTTATGTTAATATTTCGAATGTACCAAATTATATACTTATTTTCATGGGGCATTTTGGGATTGTCTTAAGCATAAAAAAATGTCAATCATCATTGAAAAAAATCTCACTGTCTTTGTTCAAGCTTTTATGGATCCTAACTAAACAGAATGCTCAATTTTAAGGTATGCTATAGAAGACACAAGAGAAGATGCTTGGCCCACATTTCTCTAATTGGTATTTTTTGTCCAAGGATCGCAATACACTGAAACATAATTTAAAATTATTCATGATGACTCAGTAACGCTTAGTAAAAAAGGCAGTGTACAATAATTGGAAATAGGGTGAGTCCTTTAAAGGTAAGATAACATCTGCCTTTAGAAATGTAAAAAGAGAAAGAGATAGCTATAATGCAATTTCAGAATAAAATAAATAAAAATCCTATCAAATTTTGAAGCCTACATAAAAATAAAAATTTTCAACAAAAATTGATCTTGAGTTTAAGGCATTTGAAACATTACTTTTATTCTTATGTTTTACTGGATAAACAAGGATAGTGTGTTGAATAATAAAAATTCGATCCTGCCTGAATTGAAACAATTGTTTATATGTTTATTTTTTCTTTTCATTTCATCATTGTCAATTTTTCACAGATAGACTATCGTTCTTATACTTAATGATGGAATATGAGGCTAAAAAATAGTATAAACCAAAGTGATAGAAATTATGTTAATTATGTTGCAATGAATAATATCAGGAGCTAAAATTCAACTTTTAAGACATTAAAACTTCATTTTATCAGCTATAAATTTCATGCAATTAAAAATAAAGCAACTTTCTAAATTTAATGCATAAGTATGCTTAAACTTCAGTAAGGCAATAAAATGCTATATAGACTTATTTCTTTAACTTGTTTAATTTATCAAATTCTCCATATATCCCCTCCTGCTATACATGCCCCCATACATTGTAAACATGCCACAGAAGAGTGGTACATTTCTCATAGTTCCTAAACCTGCATTGACACATCACAATAACCTAAGGTCCATAATTTCTATTAGGGTTCACTTTTGGTATTGTATATTTTGTGGATTTGAATGAATGTATAATGGTATGCACCCATCAGTAGGGTATCACACAAAGTGTTTTCACTGTCCTAAAACATACCCTGTGCTCCTCCTATTCATCATTTCTCTCTTCCCCATCAATACCCTGGAAACTATAGTTTGTTTGTTTGTTTTTTAATCATCTCACTTTTTCCAGCATATTATATAGTTGGTCATACAGTATGCAGTCTTGGTAGATTTCTTCTTTCACTTGCTAATATACATTTGAAGTTTCTACATGTCTTTTCGTGACTTGCTAGTTTTTATTTTTTAAGCAAGGATTAATATTCCATGCCTGGATATACTACAGTTTATTAGTCTATTCACCAATGAAGGACATCTTGGTTGCTTCTAAGTTTTTGGCAATTGTGAATAACACAGCTATAAATATGGATGTTCAGGTTTTTGTGTGGGTACACTCAACAACTGGATAAACACCAAAGATCACTGAATAAAAATATGTTTTGTTTTTTTAAGAACCACCAACTGTCTTTCAAAGTAGCTATAACTTTTTGCATTCCTACCAGCAATGAATGAAAGTGTGTGTTTTCTCACATCCTAACCAGCAATTGGTGCCAGCATCCTGTACTTTGATGATGCTAATAGTAGTGCAGTGATATCACTATTTATTAATTTATATTTCCTTGATGACTTATAATATGAAACATCTTTCATATGCCTATTTACCATCTATAAAACTTATTTGGTAAAGTGTCAGATAAAGTATTTTGGCTCATTCTTTAGTTGGGTCGCATGTTTCTTATTGATGAGTTTTAAGGGTTCTTATAACTTGGATAACAGTTCTTTATCAGATATTTTACTATGGGATGTTTGTAGCGTGTCTCCTCATTATCTTGGCATTGCCTGTCACTGAGCAGACGTTTTAATTTTAATGAAATCCAGATTATTAATTAGTTCTTTTATGACTCATGCCTTTGGTGTTGTTATCTAAAAAGTCAATGCTATAGCTAAGGTCATCTAGGTTTTCTCTTATGTTATCTTGCAGGAGTTTTATAGTTTCGCATTTTGCATTAAACTTATAATACATTTGTAGTTAATTTTTGAAATAGGTATAAGGTCTGCATGTATATTCATTTTTCATATGCTAATGTCCAATCACTCCAGTGCCATTTTTGAAAAGACTATCTTTGCTCCATTGTATTGCCTTTACTCCATTTTCAAAGACCAGTTGACTATATTTATGTGGATCTACTTCTGGGCTTTGTTTCATTGACTGATTTCTCTGTCTTTTTGGCCAATATCACACTATATTGATTACTGTAAATTTCTATTATTAGAAAAATAGTAGAAATAATAATTATTATTATTGAAGCCAGATAATGTCAGTCTTCCACCTTTGTTCTTCCTTTAGCCACCGTCTATTAACACAAGCAATTTTTTTTAACCCTCAGCTTTAACAATAAAAGATAATTGAAAAAACTTTAGAGATAACTTTTACAACCACAAAATGAAAGCAAAAGAAGTATATAATCTACTTGGCAAAAAAGAAGTTAAAAGAAATAAAAATTAATCAAATGGGGTTAATGGTGCCAAGCAGTATTAAGACGCATGCCTCTTTCTACATTGAACAACTTCAGGATATATGAGTGACTCAATTCTATATTATAAAGAGAGAGAAAAAGACAGAGACAGAGAGAGAAATTGAGTGATAGAGAGATTGACTCCATCATTCCACACTGCCTTAAAAAGCAGGGAGTTTCATTTGTTCTGGTCTGTTGTCTGTATCTGTCAGCTGCTTAACATAATTAAGAATATTCTGTATTTATTCTGCTTACTAACATAAAAACCTAAAAATCATTTATTTTCTTAAAATTCAATTAGGAATTCAAAGGTTACCTGTTTCCTGTGTGGTAAGACTGATAATAATTTACCCACCTATTTCTTTGAATTATGCTCAAGAGCTAGGGAAATGGATCTTTAAAATAGCTTTAGCAGTTCCCAGGAAAATGTATTTTAATTAAGATAGATAGAATGATTCTACTGATTTTTCTTACTTATATGTCCAACTCTTTAGCTTTGATTAAGAAGCTCAATGTTTTGTGGATATATAAATAGTATTCCATTATTTGGTTCTATCTTCTAAACCTTAACTGTATACAGATAGATCCAGTTTTCATACTTTCTCTTTTTGATGTCCTCTAAATCATGAGATTGGACTAATTCAAAAATTGCACATATAAAAGTTTTAAAAATGTGAATTATAGCCAATATAACAGTTCTATTGTCTTTAAATATATGTTTAAGTTAATGTTTATCAAATGCCTGCTAGTAGATCTCATAAGAAACTTAGCTTTTAAAAGTTATTGACTAAAAGTTACATATTCTCACTGACTAAACTTGCATGTAAAATAGGTAATCTATAGTTCTTTATATAATTATTATTTGATTATATATGTGTACATTTTACTATGTTTATAGAAAATAAGATAAAGGTTCACCATTGAATTCATGTGACTTGACCCAATGATTTATTTAGAGTTTTTATTTGACCTCTATGGTTTCTGTAATTTTACAGTTACCAGCAAATATTTCATACTAGAGGTCTGGTGTATGAATATGTGCATGGGCAGGGTCCCTTGGTCCAGCCTGCAATTGAAGACTATCAGGGGGCTATCCATCCAGGGGAGGGGTCTGTGGGAGTGCACTGATCACCAAAGGGCAGCTCCTGCATTAAGCATCTGGCCCCTGGTGGCCAGTGTGCATCATAGCATCTGGTCTACCAGTGGTTCTGGTAGTTCAGTCCTAATGGTTGCTTAGGCTTTTATATATAGACTAGAGGCCCAGTGCATGAATTTTGTGAATGGGGGTAGAAATGTGTCCTTCAATCCGGCCTGCACCCTCTCCAATCTGGGACCCCTCTGGGGAATGTTTGAACCAGAAATCAGACATCCCTCTTACAATCTGGGACTGCTGACTCCTAACCACTTGTCTGTCTGCCTGCCTGATTGCCCCTAACCACTTCTGCCTGCCAACCTGATCACCCCCAACTGTCCTCCCCTGCAGGCCTTGTTCCCCCAACTGCCTTCCCCTGACAGCCCAATGGCCCCCAACTGCCCTCCCCTGCCAGCCCAGTCACACCTGCCCTCCCCTGCCAGCCTGATTGCTCCCAATTTCCCTCCCCTACCAGCCTGATGGCCCCCAACTGCCCTTCTCTGCTGACCTGATCTCCCCCAGTGCCCTCCCTTGCTGGCCTGATCGCCTTCACTGTCCTCCCCTACCAGCACAATTGTTCCCACTGCCCTCCCCTGCTGGCCCAATCACCCCCAACCGCCATCCCCTGCAGGTCTGATTGCCCTCAACTTCCCTCCCTGCTGGCCTACTCACCCACAATTGCCCTCCCCTGCCACAACCCAGCTCCTATGCCGGGACCCACCTCCTCCATGTGAGACAGTGGAGATGCTGGAACTGGCCTCCTCCATACCACACAGAGCCATGGGACCCCCAGGCCTCATGTGCAGAGGAGCCACCTGGCCTTGCCTCCACTGTGCACGCAGCCATCTCATGATGGTCATCTTGTGGTGGTCGTCTTATAACAGCCATCTTGTGATGACATTGTGTGAGGGTGTCGCATGAGGGCATGATGCCACCTAGGCTTTTATTATATAGGATAAACTAAGAAAACACACACACAAGCAGTTTAAGTCAGAATTATTGCTAATTTCAACAGTTGGCCACTCGTCCTTTAGTTTTGGAAGCAGAGTTATAATGAAAACTGTATAGGAAAAAAATATCTTTAACATGATGGAGAACTTAAGAATGGGTTAAGAATTCTTAGAGATACCTTAGAGCAGTAGTAGGCAAACTCATTAGTCAACAGAGCAGCAAACTGCGGCCCATGAGCCACCTTTAGAGGAAAAGAACATTCTAAGGTGAAAGAGCTATAGATACAAAGTAAAAACAGAGAGCAAAAATTGTTCTTCAAAAAATGTGCCATTTCTCACTGAGACCGGTTTGGCTCAGTGGATAGAGCGTTGGCTTGCAAACTGAAGGGTCCCAGGTTCGATTCCTGTTGGGGGCATGTACCTTGGTTGCGGACACATCTCCACCGTGGGGCGTGCAGGAGGCTGCTGATCGATGTCTTTCTCTCATAGATGTTTCTGACTTTCTATCTCTCTCCCTTTCTCTCTGTAAAAAATCAATAAAATATATTTAAAAAAATGTGTCACTTCTCAAGTGACATTTATGAAAAATATACTATATATATGTGTTACAAAGAATTTAATTTTTCCCAAAATTACTCTCAGCTCCTGGCTGTAATTTTTGTTTGCCTGAGCATGTTGGGGTAGCCAGATAGCAACAATACGGCTAATGGTAAAGGTTTTGGACCACATGGTATCAGTTGACCTTGGGAGTGAGTTTAACCATATGAATGATTAATCATTCATGCTTATTTAATGGATCCCCAATGAAAATTCTACACGAAAGCTTGGGTGAGCTTCCATGGTTAACAGCATTTCATACATATTGTCACATACTGGTGCTAGTAAAAGAAAGTCTTTTGATGCCATGGAAAAAAGATAATGAAAACTCCACACTAGCATTCCCCATATTCTTCCTTAGGCTTATTTTAATCTGTACCATTTCTCAGTCATAAAGGAAAACTGAGTGTAATAGTTGTCAAAGAGTTCTACGAGTCCTTTCAGCAAATTATCAAAGCTCAGGGTGGTATTTGGAACTTCTCAAACTTACAGTTTATGTAAGAAGAGTGATCTTCTGTGGACTGTTTTCTCTAATAGTACAGTCTCCCCAAAATCTAACAGCCAGCACTGAGAATGTGCAGTCTTGTATGGACACCCTTCCCTTTAAGTAGTTGTCATATTAGAGAAAAATGGTAATGTCCTGCTATGAAAATATGCATCATAAACCTAATTCAAGAATCATGTCCTATAAACATAGAATAGGTCTGCTTTTGACTAACAACAGGATAATTCCTTATCCTATGTGTTGCCTTATGCCTTTTAAAACTCTACTTTAGAAGTAAGTAGACATATCTAAGAAAAAGATGGCATTTAAAAAATGTAATAGTTGGATAGACTAGATTATGTTGCATTAATAAAGTTGAGTGCAGTTTCTCATGACTTAATATATTTTTATGTTATTCTCATTCAGGTTACATGTCCAAAAATGATTAATGCAAAGATATGGTCATCAGGAACCCAATATAACAAAGTGTCCATCATCTTAAAAGACACCCTATGAGTAACTGGCCACTTGATATAATAGATAATGTTAAAAAAAATGCTTACATCAACCATCAATTTTGACTCTAAGATATAACAGAAAGGAAAATGTTGTTTTTTACTTTTTATAACAGAAGTCTTAAATAATTTTTCTTACTGTCACTACAGAAGAACTGTTCAGTACAAGATATGGAGGCTAAAAGCAATAAACCACTCCCATAAAATAGTGATGTGCACACGGAAGCCAAATTTGGGCACTGCCCCAGGTAGTATTTTGTGACTTTTCAAGGGAGAAACAGAATCCTGGCAGTGAGACTTACTGGGATTATCAGCAGAGTCAAAGAGGGAATAGGATTGGGTTTTAAATAAATATATAAAATCAAGCATATACATTGAAGAATATTACAGATATACTGCTTTTTCACTTTCTCTGAAATGTATAGTTATAAATCATATTATTGCAACTCCGCATGTTCTCATATGTTACAATCAGATACAGGACAGAAATGATGAGTTTTTGAAAAGGTAGAAAATCTCACTCATGGAGCCAGCCGTGTGAGAAGTCAGTCTGAAACTGTAGTGCTTGATTATCCTCTCTGCCTTTTACATTATTCTGTAGTGGGGCTCAACTTGAATTGGGTATGCAAAAGAGATTGTTGAAATTATGTAATTAATGACTGTCTTTGCTATTAAATTGAGTATTGTGAGGGCAAAACAACCTTTAACGTACTAACCATTTTATCTCCAATGTCTATTGTATGTGGAGTATAAAATTAATGTTCAATAAAAGTTCTTTGTCTGAATAATGTAAAAATAAATGTTTGCATGAAGTTTTAAAATTTAGAGAGAGTAAAAAAATGGAACATATTTCAAATCAGGTGAATTTCAGATCATTTAAAAATAGAAATAGAAAGTGCTTTGTAGATTTACTGATAGGATAAATATAAAACTTTAAAAAAAATTAGAACTTGTAAGTTATACACTGTGATTTCTGGATTACATAAGTGTATGAAATACTGACTTCCAGATTCATATTTTCCCGAATAAAATAAAGAACTCTTGCCCTGGCCAGTTTGGCTCCGTGGATAGAGCATTAGCCTGCGGACTGAAGAGTACCAGGTTTAATTCCAGACAAGGGTACGTGCCTAGGTTGCAGGCTCCATTCCCAGTAGGGAACAAACAAAAGGCATATAATTAATGATTCCCTTTCATCATTTATGTTTCCCGCTCTCTTTCCTCTCCCCTCCTTTCTCAAATCAGTAATAAACAAACAAACAAACCAACAAACAAAAAAACTCTTCAGGTATATTTTGTGAATGTTTATATGTTTGAAAATTTTTGAGGGAGCACATTACTATGTTTTCTAACATATTTGTCTGAAATGTAAAATTTGAAATATTTATATTGTCTACTTTATATAAAGGTTTTTAAAAGTCTCCATTTTAAATCATTTTCTTGTAAGGTTTACACCTTACTCTTAACTCTGTCTGATATATGGAGGATAGATAAACAAGTATAAATGAACACATATGTCCAACATAATTTTAGCAATTAGCTTCAAACTCTTCTGCTACCAATTTTTACTGGAAAGTCTTGCAAGTAATAATATCTACTGATTTAAGTTTTCACACCTTTTCCCTTATCCTGACAATTTCACTAACAAGCAAAGAGTAGAAATACTAACAAGGCAATAACTGTCCAAAAGGTGGACAGCAGGAAGAAGAAGGGGAAGCAAAAGCCTTGAATAACTGACAATGTAGATAATCAGCCCTTACATAATTAAGTCTTACTGTATTTCACATGTAATTTATAAACAAGTCACATTATTATCGATAGAGTTGGTTTAGGTATAAAAATGAATATTGACATGTTACAGTGGCAATACATTTGTGCTCACAACAGTAATTCTTAATATAATTTGAATAATATTAAAAAGATTTAGTATCCATTGGGCTCCTGAATAAAAATTAAGCTAAGGTAATCTGCTTTCCTCACATTTAACATGAAGTACATGAAAGATATTTGACAATCTTGTTATTTTGGCAGAAACTCAAAACAAACATATGTAACAGTTTTCAAGAGAAATATCAAGCAGGCAGTGCCAAATCAAGGCATTATATTTAGTTTGCTGTAAATAATATGGTGTTTGCACATACTCCATTCTGAGACTAGTCCTGTGTACTTTCTAAAATTAGTAGAATACACGACACCTTTCCTGAAATCCAATTGTAACTCACTCTCTGATTGAAAATCATGACCAAGACAGAAGTAGAAAATGACCCTTCCCTTTAAGATTAGAGTTAATAAAAATTATTGAATAAAATGTATCCATAATATAAATATGTGAAAATTATAGTATCTTAAAATAGTTTGTTCCCATGTTTATCTAAGGTATATATTTATGAGAAGCAAAATCCTATCTAATAAAAGAGTAATATGCAAATTAACCATCACTCCACTATACCCACAAGCCATACCACTAGCCAATCAGGAACAAGTATGCAAAATAACCCAACCAAGATGGCTGTGGCTATGGAGAGAGCAGGAAGCTTGGGTTTCCCTGGAGATGGAGGAAGCCAAGCTTTCTGCACATACTGGTTGGACCAGGCCTCCACTCAAGGCTACAAAATTTCAATTAAGAAGATAAATAAATCCTAACAAAAATGGCTGTAGCCACGGAGCAAACAGGAGGCTTGGCTCTGCTCAAGACTACAGTTTTAATTATAGAAGATAAATAAATCCCAGATATCAGGGCCTCCACTTAGGTACTGGGGGGAGGGCATGGCCAACCTGCAAACCACCATAGGCCCCTTGGCAAAGCTGCCTCACACCCCAAGGAAACCCCCACCATGATCTGGGACACCCTTCAGGGCAAACCAACTGGCCCCCTCCCATGCACCAGGCCTCTAACCTCCTATCTAATAAAAGAATAATATGAAAATTTGACCATCACTCTAACAGAACAGTTAGGCATCTATCAGGTTGTCAGGGGAGTGGTTAGGAGGTGATCTGGCTGGCAGGCAGAAGTGGTTAGGGGCAATTACAAAGGCAGGCAGGTAAGCAGATGGGAGCTAGCTGTCCTGGATTGTGAGATGGATGCCAAGTGCCTGTTTAGGCCCTATCCTACCAAAACAACCTAACCAATAATCCTACCGGGATTGGCCCTAAATGGACAGTCAGACATCCCTCGAGAAATGGTAGACAGTACAGGATGGGCTGAGGAACACAACCCCTATGCATGAATTTGGTCCACCAGGCCTCTAGTTTATATATAAAATGACAGACTCATTTGCTCAACAGGAGAATATGGCTAAAACAAAAAAAAGTAGAATTATCAGAATTTCTTTCTCCCAACAATGAGAATTAAAATTGCCCCATGTTTGGGTATTTATTTTAGACCTGAAAAGCAGTGAACATTTGGAGTTTGGCAAGAGTCTATTTATGTCTAATTATTCTAATGATTTTGTATTCACTTTGAAGGGATTTCCTCAAATTATGCAATGATTACAATGATTAG
The DNA here is from genome assembly GCA_004026805.1 of Lasiurus borealis. Taxonomy (NCBI): domain Eukaryota; kingdom Metazoa; phylum Chordata; class Mammalia; order Chiroptera; family Vespertilionidae; genus Lasiurus; species Lasiurus borealis. The sequence goes on from PVJN01000878.1 coordinate 119,042, forward strand.
AGATTTAAAGTATACTGAGGATAAGCTAAGAAGTGACCTGAAGTTGAATCTTCAATAGCTATGTTACAATCCACCGAGATGAATGAACAACATGTTCAATTCAATTGGAGGATCAACATTTGATAAGAAGAGTAATAATTAGTGACAGTAAAAAAAGAAAGAGTACTATCTCTTGAGACTGGGGTCAGGGAATTGTGAAAACTCATCAAAGATTCCTAACTATGGAGGAAATTTTAGTAATCAACTGACCAAGTTGTCCAAATCTATTGAGTTCAACAAGCATCTTTATACAAATACATTTAAAAATTTTCAAGAGTTTACAAATAATGTGGCTGATAAATAAAGATGTTGGTAGGATGATTGGCATTTTTCTATGGGTTCAACCATCTGAACTTAACATTCAGAAGTAGCTAGTTATAGAAAATTATGAAAGATCCATTTTCAGCAGTGGGGAAAGTCCTCAAATATAAAATATATGCTGTATACAAGGTACCCTGATATTGTGATAATTTTTAAATTACAAAATTCATGACTCAAGAAATCAAGAAGTAAAAGTAGAAAAAACAGCTCCAATAATTACATCTAATAACTGACAAACAATTTTTTTTGTCTATGACTTTTTCATGTTAAAATATTTGGATATAGAGAGGAGAAATGTTCCTGATAGTGGGAAGTAATTCACCAAGAGTATATTTCCAATATTTCATGCCAGTGTGTTAATAAGCAAAATAAATAGTAGTCATAACTAAATGTATTATCCAATTTTGCCTTTCATAATATTACTGTATGTAATGATATAGGCATTTGGTTGTTTACTTAATTTATTATTTGCCTAGCATTCTGCACTTGAAGCTCCATGAGGCCAAAAATGTATCTATATAACTAGAACTTAGCTCAGAAATAGGCAGACAATAGGTGATCAATATGTTTTTGCATAAAGAATTGAATGCATAAATAACAATGAACTGGCAACTGCAAATCTCATATCACTCTCTGTTTTTGTTTTTGTTTTGTTTTGTTTTTGTTCATTTTTTGTCTACAAAATGTGTTTAAAAAGCCTTCTTTTATAAGTTTTATAATGTGGTTAAATAACATAATATTGGAGGTCCCATGCTATTAAGAATAATTAAAATCCATTAGTTCACCTTTTCATTTCCTCATTCATTTCTTCATCATTTACTTGATAATACATTCAACAAATGCTCTTGATTTCCTTCTATGTTCCATGCACTTTCCAGGAAGAAAACAAGACAAAATATCTAGGTTTATTGAGTTTCAATTTTAATGGTGAAAGACTGATGATAAGCAATAACAAAATTATATTATAAGACAGTGTTAAGTATTGTGAAGTCAAATAAAGTAGGATAACAGGATAGGGAGGAGGGTTGATTGCTAATTTAAATAGTTTGGTCAGGAAAACATTGTCAGAAAGGTAACATTGAATGAGATACTAAAATAAATAAGAAAACAAGCCATAGCATATCAGGGAGAATTTCTGGGCAAAAGGAACAGTAAGTGAAATGCCCTGCAGCAAGAGTATGCTTGACTTGGGCAAGGAATAGAAAGAAAGCGAATGAGGAGGAGGACAAAAATAGTGATAGATGAAAAGAGTGGCTTATAATAAGATCAGAATCAACAGAGAACAACAGGAAGAAAAATCATACAATGCAGGTAAAACTTGGTTTATAGTTGTGAATATGCGAAATAGTTTATTCATATATTATTATTTATTAATTATAGTATTACTTTTCATACTAACAACTGTAAACCTACTTTTCCCTGCCTTGTATTGATTGTTCCTTTTAGGGCATGACAAGTATTTTGGGTGTTATTCTTAAATAAATGAAAAGCTTTTGAAGAATTTTGTATAAATGTGTGACTTTACTTGGCATATGTACTAGTGTTTTTACTCTTCTGTGTTAAATACAGACTATTAGAGGCCTGCTGCACAAATTTGTGTACCGGTGGGATCCCTCGGCATGGCTTGCAGGGATTAGGCCAAAATTGGCAGTCCAATGCTGCCTGCCACTCCTGCCTGCCATTCCTGCTAATAGATTTTGCTAATAGATTTTCTAGTGTGAAAGATAATAGTCAAGATTGACTCCACTCTTATTGTCTGTGCAGTAGCAGAACGTCATTACCATTTAATTTGTTGGCGTACATAGCAGGAAGGTATGACCAGAGAATCAAATTTACTATTCAATCTTGATGACTTTAAAATTTAAATTTTTTGCACAAAAATATGACTGCTTTACATTTGTTGCATGTTAAACAATTTTACCATGTGATGAACAACCAATAGAAATTTTAGTTAATACTTTAGGAACAACTTTATTTTTCCAGTACAATTAAATGTTCTTAAATATTCACTTATTTCAATTAGCCAATTTAAATTAATCTGAAAACTTGACCACTATTTTATTGTCAATTTTAATATTCTAACAACAATCTTAGTTTTACCCTGTAAATATTAGTGGAAAAGATTATTTGATTCTTGAGTAGGCCCTGAGCATTCCTGGTATTAGGCTGGATTTAGATATAGGGCAGCTGTCGACCAAGTCTCTGTTTGTTGGGTCCCAATCTGAGCTGCACCAAATTTTTGCCTGTCACCTGGGTCCTGATCTGAGCTGGGCATGGGAAACCTCCCTCAGAAAGGGAAAAGGTTCAAGCCCCTGCAATGTTGAGGGGGTGAGGTTCTGTGCCTCACCTCTGTTGATCCCCAAGTTTTCTCCTGATGGCCCTTCTGCGACTATGCCTGTCTTAGGTTGTTCCTTCCCTGAGTAATCTTACCCATCTCTGGCTAAGCAGCCATCCTCCAGGGCCAAACAGGTTGATGTGAGGTTCAGTTCCGTCTCCTTGGTAGCCGATGCCTTTGTCGTCTCCATACCCAGTACCTGCCTTGGGATCCCCTCACCTGCTGGCAGGGTCCCAGCACTGATCACATATTTTGGGGAACCCAGGTTTTTTCTCCAGGGAGGGCCTAGCTCACATCATTTGGCGAGAAACAGATCCATAGTACCAGCCACCACGAGGCTTCAACCTCAGCATGAACAGAAAACTCAGGCAACAGCTGTGGGAGGGTTCCTCTTGGCAAAAAGAGCAAGAAAAGCCAATATAGAACGCTCAAGTGCCTTCTCACTACCTTAATTCCTTTCATGATCTTTTTAAAATTGCTGCCAAACATTCAAAGAATTAGATTGTAAGTTTGTTTGAGATATTTATACAATATACTATTGTAAAATATCAAAAATTATAATGACATTGTAGAATAATATCATGTAAGGATATTCTTTGCTTTGGGCTATGGCAATTCAATTTGAAACTGGCCGTCAATTTCTTTTTATATAGGCAAGGTCTTAGTTACTTTATTAGAATACTTAATCAAATTGCTTACAAAGACACTGTTTTCATTTAGCTAAAAACCTTGATTTAAGTCATTAAAGTAGGTATCTTCATTTAAAAAGCAAAGCAAATTTAGTAAATGTTTACATCTGATTCACAAGCCACAAATGTTGCCCTACCTCTAGCTTAAGAATACATGTGGCTATGGGTTTTTTGTCATTTTAAATTCTGCTGTTGGAATTTTAAGAAATATTTAGTTACTTCATTTTGCCCTTCTTAGAGACCAAAACCTTCATAACATTTAAAATATAGTTATTGATTCTTATTTGATAAAGTTTTCCATGCAATTTCAAGTATATTAGATTGGTTAAATTTAAAAAGATTTCCTTTAAGAAGAGAGAACAAATTTTTGTTTTACTCTGGGCCCATGGAGCTTTCAAAGAATCATCTCTGTTAAAGCCTTGAAATTTTAACATGGAAAAGGCCATCAGCTATATATATTCATAAATGATTTAAAGATTATAATACTTTTTATAATTATCTTAAGGTATCAATTATATTTTAAATTGTTTTTTTTGCACAGAAAAATTTTGGTTGGGATCACAGAATTAATCCTTTTTTAATTAGACCAATAAACAACATATTTTGAATTCCTAATTATTAGAGAAATTTTATTTCGTATTCTCCCAATTTAATTTGAATCTTGAATTTTCACAGCTACCAAGTCAAATATTTAGCAGTTCCTAGATTAATAACACAAAATACAAGACATACTTTTTCATGGTGAGAAAGGAGACTTTAAATTAGTACACTGGGAGAGTGGGCTTTCATATTGGATCCTCATGTGTCTCTCCCTTCCCCCACATCCTGCTTACATCTGGGGTAGGAGGAGGGAAGCATCAGTAACAGATCTGGCCGGATTTCTTTTCCTGCCTAAAAGATAAAGACAGATCTTAATTTTTTTTTTCTTTTTCGCTTTCCAAAGTAATAACTAAAACCTATTTTGGCCAAGATTTGCATTTCTATAATTTTTCAATGAAACCTTAAGTAATCTCATTGCAGAAGAGCCGATAACCCTAGCCTCTCCTGCCACCTTTGAATTTCTCCACACCAGAGGCAGTTTCAGGAGTGGAGTTTCACTTATTACAGATTTCAGATTCCAAATGCAAACTAAGATTTTAATTTGAACAAGAAACCACATTATTTAAGCATGCAAACCGAAAGTCTATAATAAAGTTTACTCTATATTTGTAACCTAATTTTTCCCCATTAGCCTGTCTGCAAAAGACGTTCCCACCCTACTTACAGATCACGACTCTGCAGTTAATCCATGGGCTTTGCATATGTTGAATTTCCCTCACGTTTTCCTAGGTGAATTTTCCCTCACCATTTTCCATGGTGAATTTTCCTTCCTTCACTCTTAGGTGAAAAATACCTTCTCCTCCAGACACCCTGTGGTCCAGTTCCAGATGTGGGCAAGAAACCCTTTGCACATCCCTGTTGGGCGCCAGATGTGGGCAGCCCCTTTCATGTCCCACGTGGTTCAGGGTTCCCAGTTCAGGGTTCGGGTTCTGGAGGAGGCCACACACAAATGAAAAGAGAGAGTAGAAAAGTATTAATTTGGCGATATTGGGGGCCAGGTGGGAGCCTTCCTCTAGTGGAAAGGACTACCCCTTCCTCTGGCCTTTTTCTCCCTTTTGTTAAGGCTTTGGGACACACCCTTAGCCTTTGGGCAAGAAATTACAAGAACAGAAGTTTACATAAAACAAACAGGTAGAAGCTGCTTCAGCTAACAATGCTTCAACTAAACAGTGAATGATTAACTCTGACCTTTCAGAGCAATTACGGTTGACCAACCTTCTGGTCTCCTGTCCACATCTTTCTATTAGTGAGACAGACAATGTTTGGTTTCTGGCATAGATTAAAACACATATTTGCTTACCAATAGTAATACCCATAAAAGTTGTTCCTCCACCCTGTAATTCTTATTGTGGCAAAACTGTGATGGCATTAACCATTCACTATGCTAACTTGTTTAGACACTGTGATTTGCAAGATTGAAGTTTATAGGAATGGATAGCAAATGAAGAAATGCAGCCAAACTGACTGGATTAAAATAATTTCTGGTGAATGACACGAAATTCAATACAACTTGAATCTCTATCCCCTACAGTAGGATATACTTTTCACAACACAATTTAAGCCCCAAAGTAAGTCCTATACATTGAATTTTTAAGATAAAGAGTCTAAAAATATTTGACAGAAAGGTTAGTAACCTTTACAGAAATAGTCTGGAGTCTTATCATATGTTATGACTCATTCTAAAAATTTTGGGATATGGAAAGATTTCCATAGCCTGGATGTTCAGTGTGCCTGTATCTGTTGTCAATAATTGTCTCCCAGAAGCTTTTCTATAAGATCCCTGGCCAATTATCTTTAATAAATTTTGATGCCTTGGAAATATTAATTAATGCTAATTATCCACCAGAATCACTAGAACAACTATTTAATCATAGGGTTTCATATTCATATTACAAAATTTTTCAAGTGCTCGATTTTACCCCCTCTGCTATATCCTCTTGATATTTAAGTTCATATTTCCACAGGAAAGGGTATTTGTAATTTTTTTCTAATAAAATTTTAACTTGAATGATTTTTGTAATCTGTTGACTGGGCCTTTAAAAATTGATGTCCCAGGAGTGTGTGAAACTAAATCAGAAGAAAGGAGACCTCACTGCCTTTTAGAATTCCAAAGGTCTGGCCCACAGTTCTATGAGGTCAGGAGGTGGGATTAACCTCTCACATCCTAGTAATGGCTTTAGAAGAACTCTGAAAATTCACAGATGATTAAAAACACCCAACTGACTGGCACTGAAGAAGAATGTGGAAAGTAAATTTCATTTGTTTAACAGGTCTGTGATGTTGGGCCAAGTTATCTTGGCCACAATCAGCTACCTGATTAAAGATCCCATTTCTCTCTCTTCTGTTTATGATTTCTCTACCCCCCATAATATAGCTTCTTTGCCCAAACTGGAAGAGTATTATGTGTTATGTCCAATTCCAATTCCTGCAGTTTGGATTGTTGCTAACATACAAAGAGACTATTTATCGCACACTTGGAAAATACAGGGTGGGGTAAATACAGGTTTACAATTGTTTATATGGAAAATAATAAATAAATAATAATATAAGAATAAACTGTTTCATGTACTCATAACTGTAAACCTATCTTTGCTCTACTCTTTATATAGAATATTGCATTTAATTGTTATAAAAACACATAGATTATAACATTTCTATCTACCCTAAATTATCCAGATTATAAAGTGTGTGGAAAATAAGTCTTCACATTAGGTTTTCATAAATTATTATGTATAAATATATTTTTGTTTTATTTGTGCATGCAATTAAAAGGAAAATATCTCCATTGTAAGTCTGAACTTTCTGTATGGATCATACAAATAAATATGTGATTATCTTATAGATTTTTTTAAGTTGAAGTTTTCTTCTAAAATTTGTAATAGGCTTATAGCCTTAAAAAAAAAAAAAGTTGTATCTGACCATTTCTGACATTGCCTCTTTTGTTTCCAGAAGGCACAGGGAGACATACTAATTATAATAGTAACCATACCTATTATTCACATTTTGCTAAGAAAACTTACCTATTTTTGAAATAAGCACTATAACATCTTTTAAGATGTACTTTAAAATATTTTAATTGGTCATTGTTTTGCATGACCAGAGTTCTTCTCTCAGAGGGTGGATCATACATTTACTCATGCTGATGAGCCAACGGAGATCTCTTTCCATCAATATTATGAAAATTAGTATGAATTTTGATCAGTATGAAAAGTGATAGCTATTCTCAGTTTCTCATCACCAACATTGTTTTGTTAAGACTGTCAGGACTTCACTTCTCTAGCCTGAGCAGCTGCCCAAGAGCACTGTTTTTAAACTGGGGGTCCGGTGGTCAGAAGATGATGAGGGCATCAAAAATAATTTTTTAAAATATCTATTTGTACTTTCTGCCACTAGAGAATGTGATTTGATTGGTCTGAAAAGGAGTCTTAAATTGTATAGTTCTAATAAAAGTCATTTTTACACAATCCCATAGTTATGAATTATGGAGAAAAAATTGTTTGAAACATTAGGTAATTCTAGAAACAATAATGAAAACATAAGTTATTTAATGATTTAAAACAGGCCTTGGCTGGCTAACTCAGTTGGTTAGAGCAACATGCCAATATGCTAAGATTGTAGTTCAATCCGAGTCAAGGCACATACAAATATCAACTAATGAATGCATAAATAAGTGGAACAACAAATCTCTCTCTCTCTCTCTCTTTCTCTCATCAATAAGTAAAAATTTAAATATGCATGTTGGTATGTTGGATATTTGTATGTTTTCCTTTTCTCCTGGTGATCAAAATGCTACTTTAAACACTCTGTGCAATGAGTTAAGCAGTTAATAGCTTAGTAATCATTCTTACACAAAAGTATGCATTTTCCCAAGGTCTCTGTGTGGCTATCAGAACCCAGGTATCATGATTTTCTGCATAATATCCAAATCATCATTATGGTGTTGCTTTTTAGGTTAATTCTATTTGAAATAGAAAAATGGTAAATCCAATTATTTCTGATGCAGAAGTTCTTTCAAAAATCCATGTTAAAACTGCCTGCATTGCCAAGACCGGTTTGGCTCAGTGGATAGAGCGTCGGCATGTGGACTGAGAGGTCCCGGGTTCGATTCCTGGGGCATGTACCTTGTGGGGCTTGCAGGAGGCAGCTGATTGATGTCTCTCATCGATGTTTCTGACTTTCTATCTCTCTCCCTTCCTCTCTGTAAAAAAAATCAATAAAATATATTTTAAAAAAAACTGCCTGCATTAATTTTGGCACATAGTCATTATTATCACATTATTATGGTGCCACAAATATGCCTTAGCACCGTGGTCAGCAAACTGCGGTTTGTGAGCCACATGTGGCTCTTTGGCCCCTTGAGTGTGGCTCTTCCACAAAATACCACAACCTGGGCGAGTCTATTTTGAAGAAGTAGCGTTAGAAGAAGTTTAAGTTTTAAAAAATTTGGCTTCCAAAAGAAATTTCAATTGTTGTACTGTTGATATTTGGCTCTGTTGACTAATGAGTTTGCCGACCACTGCCTTAGCACAAAGATTATCTGGTCCCATCTCAGCTTTATTATATCAGATCCCCAGGGGGAGAGGAAATAAATTCCTTATTTTTAGCTAGTACCCTTGATTATTAGAGCCAGGTTACTCAGAACAATAAACAAGAATACAATTTCTTCAAAAATAAGAATGCACAGGATTCTAACACTATGGTATTATTAACTTTATTGAAAAAAAATATGAAAGAATCAGAGAGTGTGTAGATGAATAAAAGCAGGAATGAATGATGAACATACAATTCCATAAGTAAATGCTTGTTCATTTATTTAGTTGGTTTATTGAGCCCTTGATTTCTGAGCTATGTGTAACATATCAAGGAAAGCAAAGCAAGATAGGTCCATATATAACTAAGAAGGGATTTGCTGGCAGTGTCTCAAGTGGTCTTCTACCACTAGCTTTGGTTTTTGCAATGTAAGGTGTTTTGAGTAGTGGTTAGAAAAACACTAAGTGAAGCTGAAAACTGTTAGATTATAGTATTTTGATCGGCATTGAAAATGTCAGTTTACTAATCATAGAGCTGTTTAGAACAGTGTGTGTATGTGTGGTTTTGCTCATTGATTCAAATAAAACATATAAAATGTTCCCCAAAATATATACATGTATTTTGAATAATGATAAAAGCAGTGTTTTATTAAAATAGATTTCATTTTCCAACTTGAACTATCTATTGTTAAAATATATATACATTTTTTGGGACACACTATATTTCTTATTTATCAATACACATAATTTACAGTATCAGATTCCTTTTCTTTAGTTTTGCCTACATATACTCACTATAAAACCATAGTCTAAGACATCTAAATCTTCCTTTTTTTAAATAAGAGCATGTTAACAGTGAGGAAAGGATCATCTCATTTTATATAAGATTAAAAAAAGAATGTGTGCACTTGCATACTTAGGCACTTTCAAGAATGTCTCCACTCGTTTGAAGCAGAAAGGGAAGAAAGTTAGAGAAAAATGGTAATGAAAGTTGAAGAAGCATGCTAGAGACTGTAGGACAGAGGGCAGATGTGTCCCCAGATCATCAAAAGAGGATTGAGGGGATGAGAATGAGAAGGCTGGGACATGCTATTAAAGCAACCCCACTCTTCCCTGATCTGTCTCTCTGCTCCAGTTCCCAGACATCACTCTGCCTCACTCCTGCTTTCTCTCCGCTGTGATTCCATGTAAGAGATTCAGCACCTCCCATTATGTGTCTCTTTTTTCTCACTCTCTGATGGCTCTTGAGCCTGCTAGGCTGCCATGGGAACCTGCCGGAGACAGTAGGCACCCATTACATTTATTCTCTTTCATCCCTTTTTGAAAGTGAATTAGATGTTTTCCGTTTAGGTTGTCATGAAAAATGTCCTGACTCCAGAGTCCTAAATTTTATACATGCAGAATGCTTAATTTAGCATTGGAAAGCAAGGACAATGTGGCTGCTGACAGAATGAACCTTGAAAAACATGCTGGTAAAAATCTTAGTCATTAACAACTACTTATACAATTATGATTACTTTCAGTAGTCAATTTATTGTGTTAATGATGAATAGCTAGGATTAAAACATGTAGGTGGTATATACATCACAGTGAGTAAAAAGTAAGCTCTAAAAGCAGACATTTGTGGGTTCAAATTTTAGCCTCCCTCCCCCATAATAGGTGACATGAGCAAGTTGTTTTACTTCTCTAAGCTTTGGTTTCTTAAGTTGGTAAAATGGATTGTCAGAATAAGCATGGTCTCACTGGGCAAAAGGAAGAGATTGAATGATAAAATTTATGTAAAATGCTTATTACAGTATCTGGAACAGTGAATATTTAATATAAGATATTATTTGTATTAATAAAACGATCTGCCTAGTGGAGGCTTAATCAGGATTGCACCTAAAAAGGAAATTGTGGTAATTTGAGAGTCAGTAAGATTTTGTGCTTGTCAAAAATTGCTAACACGCCCTTTCTAATTTATTTTTAATTTATCTTTATTGTTGAAAGTATTGCAGATGTCCCCTCCCTCTCTAATTTCTAAAACAATGAATGTGCAATTTAATTTCTTATCAGTACATAACTTCAGATGGCAAATACTTTATATGATTAATCAATTACCAAAGAATCCTCTGAAATAAAGAAAGACACTTAAAAAGTGGGAAGATAACTCCGAGAAGAATTCCTTTTTAAGGTTACAAGTGGGGAATCCAATGGAATCAAATGATTATGCATTTTTGTAATATAATGTGAATGATTTAAAGAAGAAATTAGTTTATGTACATGTCTGTCACCTCAATTTATTCTAGAAATCACCAATCTTAATTGAAGTATTCTTTCATCACATTCCTTCTGTTTCTCATGCAGAAAACAAGCTGCTCTTAAAACATTCATGCACTCTTACAGTTTTAGTTATATTTGATATTCAGAACAGTTACACTAGAAAATAGGCTTTTATATTATTCATAAAAGAAAAGTGAACTAAAACATGTAGGTATTTTTTGCTTTGTTAATGCTATTACTATGTATTTCAGTGCTGATACATACCACATCTAATTAGTAAGTTGCACAAATACAACAGGAATATGAATAACATATTATGAATTTTCATTTGTACACATGTGGCTTTTGGAGCTCTGCCATAGGAATATTGTTCTGAATAGTAAACAGCAAGTTTTTATGTTTTAGCTCCAACTTTAATTTGTATCTGGCTTGAGAAATGTGATCAGATTATCTAATCAAAATCTTTGACACTGTCATTGAGCTTTAAAAAATAAACACAATATTAAAATGAAGCTTGAGAATTAATCTCATTATCTGCATCAAATTGAGTTGAAGGCTAAAGTAGGGTTTTGTGCCTGGCCAAGTTTAGTTTCCAAAGGTGATGTGGAAACACACATTTTTCTGTTTCTTATTGGTTCTTGGATTAATTTCAAATCTGATATTTAAAATTAAATAAAGTGAAGACAAGTATCTGATCTCAGAGCATTTTCAGCTTTCTGCATCTCAAAGAAATAGAATCATTGAATGAGTGTGTGTGTGTATAAAATAAATATAATAAATGTGATTATACATTGTATGTTAATATACATTTCTTTAGAAAGACTCACATATCTTTCTAAAGAAATATAATGGTATTAAAAAACATTCTATAAAAACCTCTGTGAGAGTAACATCTCTCTAATTACTGTCATTTTGATCTTCAGATTCTACATGCTTTCCATTTTTACCAAAATGTCAAATTATTTTTGGTGTACAAGAGAAGGCGATCCTGTGAACTGCCAGATGTATACCTGACTGTTAAATACTGCCAAATTTTAAAATAAAATAAAATGCAGCTTCTCATTTTCACAAAAAGTATTAGTACCAATAGAAAGGTGTGCAAGGTAATAAAACCTTAAAATTATGTAAATTATAGTTATCAAAATATGTTCATTATCCCCTTATGCAATAGAAAAGTCTAGGCAAGTTCTGATAATATCACTTTACAGATGAGGAAAATGGTGACCCATGATGTTAAAAGCTTGACAAAGGTGACATAGCTATTAAAAGTGGCAGAGATAGAAGCTAGGTTACCGAATTTCAGTTCTAGTATTAGTTCACTATGCCATTCTACCCTCTGACATTTATGGCTACAAAGGCACCACTTACTTCTCATCATCTTCCTCTTGACAGGGTCTTGTGTTAACCAAAATGAACTCATTTTTTAAAACCAATAATACTCTTAATGTAATGTAGGATTTTTAGTGAAATGCATTTGTAAGCCTAATAATTAAAGATATTTTCATCTTAATTCAATTATTTTTATGAAAAAAAATTAAGGTAATTTATAGAAATAAAATCAAATAGTGCTTGTAATGAATCCTGTAAGGTAATACTTCTTTAAAAATTTACAGTTCTGTGTATGGAATTAGTTCCTTAAACTATTCACTTTCCTCTAAATTTGTTTTTAAATATACTGTTTACTTTGAGGAAATCTTAAAAAACAGTTGTAAACATGTAGGCTGCAAACAAAATGACCACTGTTTATTATTGTTATTCTAATACATTTACAGTCAAGGAATTATTTGTGAAATCTCTATGAGAAGTTAATATGAAGTTAGTAATAAGATAATTCAAGTGGTGGTTGGATAGTTTATTTCAGCTTCTTATTTAAAAATGTATTTTAAAAATTAAAAACATAGTGTGATGAACAAAATTAGTTTAGCCAAGTCTGATTGACATAAATACATAAAGTTACATTGCATGTAACTTTTTCAGATGAAGTTTTATGCCATGTGAAGACTGATATAAATAGCTTTATTCACAAGTTTTTATGATAAATTTAAATTTGATGCTTAAGAAATAAAGAATTAATGCTAGTCTATGAAAGAGAGAAACAGAGCTGCATAGTGAGGCCAGCAAATACTCCTGTGAGATACGCATAGTAGAATATACACATTATAGGATCTAAAATCATACGAATATAAGCTCTTGAGGATATTTAGGGCAGAACAGGTAAAATACCATCCCACAGACCAGTGTTTTAACATAGATCAAGTCATTTTTCCCTACAAAGAATAAACTTACTTGTTTTATGTAAACAAAAATTATAGTTATCATAAATGATGTTAAGAAATGACATTTTGTCTTTGGTCTAGGGTTCTAAAAACACTTTAATTTGGTTCATGTACAATTTAAACAAAGTTGTAGAATAACAACTAAGTTTCATTTTCAATATGAAAATTCATTAAGCAACACTAAAGAAATTATACAAATAAATAATATTGAAAATGTTTCTTCCCCCTTCCATTTATAGTTTTAGTAGTTAAATATGCTATTTCAGAAAATAGAAACGAATACACACAAATTCTGGATCAGAGCATTTTACATTGGAGTCTCAGATTGATTAAAAGAAATTTGAGGTGAATGAAATCTTAAAAGCATTTTTTGAAAATGCTGGCCTGCATTAAAATGGTTTGCTTTTAACATCTTACTAAGCCTACATACCATATGAACAAGTTCTGAATAAATTAGTAGCACGTTTTTATAAGATGAAAAGACATTCAAATTTGAGCTTAAAAATCTTGATTTTAGGCATTCTGTCAGGAAGGTTATTAAAATCTTATAAAATTATGAAACATAGTATTATAAATTTCAGGATTATGATTGTTGAGAATTATAGATGTAGGATTTACTTTTGCTTTCAGGTAGCTAACCTAGACTAGCCAGTCTTTTTTCCCCCCTTTTCCCTCTTGCCTTTTGTGTCTACAGTATAACAGAAGTTTGCATTATATTACAAATTTCTGCAGAATTACTACACTCAGTTCATATTCATAGCCATATCAAATTTTCACATGCAATCCTAGATTGTTTATATTTTAAAATGACTTTAATGTATGCATGTGTTTCATTAATTAATAGCCTATAGTAAAGAATTAATTTGCTAGTTTATATTATTGCACACTCAGCTCTGTAGTTTTTATATTTTCTTAGTAGGAACTAAAAGTATATGTTCAGAAGGTTTTTGGTGGAGGGATGTAAAGGGTTAATTTTCCAGCTTCATGGGAAAGTACTGAGTTGAGGGGAGGGGGCATCTGAAAAAGAAACAAGTAGCAATCCTAGTCAGAAGATGTATACTACAGCTGCATTGCAATCTACCAAAACAACCATGCCCTATTACCTTCAAAAAACAAAAATATCATTCTGTGATGTGGGTAGGTATTTCCAGCATCCTTTCTTATAAATAGAAACTACCGCCCACAATGCATTGTACTTACTTCTGAAATGTGTAAATATGATGTACTGTAATCACACAGAATGTTTGGGTGGTATCACCTAAGTGTGGGCTGCGTACAATTTACAATGCATTTTGGATTTGCATTCATTTAAAAATAGAAGGTATTGCTTTTTGATAACACTCATAATGGAATAATTTTGCTCCCCCAGTGGGTTTTCATTTAGAACAGGAAAAGTGCTAAATTTTGATAACATAAGAAAACAAAGCTAAGGTCTATTCCAGGGAAGAAAATGGGTTGCTGGGCTTATTGAACTGGTCTTGTTGATCTTAAGGAAATAAATAAATAAGTAAAGAAGAACCTCTTTCAATAGAAATGCCACTTAACTTGATTTATAATGTGCAGCATTAATGGAACTGAATCATAAAAATATCATGTGTTACCGTTGTCCTGCATGTCTCCTGGTTTTCATTAGCTTATGGGATGCTCAGTGGAAACTTGAAATTGCTAACAGAAAATGACAGAAATCAGTTATGCTGTCCTTTGATTTTGCTTTAAAATAATGATGATGACGAAGATGATGACAACAATGATATGATGATAATACTTAAGGTTTTGGTTTATGCACTTATTTATATGCAAAAATTGAAGAACATCCAGTTAGGTAGAACAGTGATGCTAAGATATAACAACCAATGTTTAAGAGAAAGAACTCTGGCTGTAAATGTGCACAATATTCCATATTATATACATGTCATTTCTGAGTACTATTGGAATCATGAGTGTCAAATCTGTATGACATATTGAGGTGAAAGATGGGAAGAGAGAGCTTGTGAAAAAAACAGCCGTGACTGAACGGGGCATTCTATAGAATCTATCCTGCAGGCTCTAAGAAACAAGTTTCATCACATAAAAGGAAGAGAGAGCAGGGATAATTGTCTACTAATTTAACTAACTCCTTTGGTCATTGCATTATTTAAATTGTATTCAAGTGTAACAATGCCATCTAGTGATGAGATTCTAAACTGATCTTTGCACTCATCCTGGTTAAGGCTAGAGGTAAGTGGCAATTACATAGCATTTTAACTTAATATTCTATGAAATAATAAAGCCCTCCCAATATTTTTTCAGTGTTAGATAAATTATCCAACACCCAAAACAAAATGAATTCCCCTTTTCTTGTCATTTTCTATGCAGCTTCCTTTTAAAGTGGAGAGTACATGTTCAATAGTAAAAGATCCTGTGTCTCCATCAATCTGTGACCTAAGTCTATAGAATCTTTGGTATTTGCCCATTCAATAGATCTTTACAATCATTTCCACAGAAAGTATACCTCTTATTTGGTTTTGCTTTTCAAAAATTATCTTCATAAAATCATGGCCAGCCAAACTAGCATTACATACTTTTCTCTTTAGCCCTTCTCGGCTTCTTGCTACAATAGGAAGCCCATTCCTAAGGAATGGAGTTCTGAGTTCTTTGAGATTATAATTTCATATTGCCCTTCTGAAATCCTCACTGACCATGTAGTCTTGCAAAAACTGGAAATCATCTTATAACTTTATTGGGAGAAATATGAATTCACAGTGATGTGCATATCATTTTTAATTGCTTATCTGAAAGTTGAGTAAAAGTGATTTGAGAACAAGAACTAAAATTAGTGAGAATGGATTCTAGGCTTATTTTTGCTACCAGTTAATTATATAGGCTTGAAATGAAGAGACAACGTCTTGGGCCTCAGTTTTCTCTGGGAAGAGTGAGGATTGGACAAAATCACTTTTAATGCCCTTTTAAACTACAAGATTCTAGGACTTTTAAGTACATGATAAATAAAATGGTTAAAAGAGTAGAGAGAAAAGAGGTGAACTTGCTCCACTGACTGGACTTTATGTGTGCAATCAATGATTTTGAACTCTTCATTTGATAGTTAACAAAATGTGTGTTTTGACAGATTATGCAGAATATCTGTAGCTATCTTACGTAGACATGGAGCAGAGAAAGGGCAGACATTCAGATATCCCAACATAGGATAAAAACACATAACATTCAAAATATTATCCACATAAAATTTTATATCAACTCTGTTCTAAATTGTTTTATGTAGACCTAGGACTAAATATGGCAGAAAGTAATGACATAAAAATGCAGCAGGTTCCATTTTCTCCCCACTCAATAGTTAGTGATGATATTGTATTCTTTTTAGAGCTGTTCATATGGAAAATATAATAATTAATAAATAACAATATAAGGATAAACTGTTTTTGTATACTCGCAACTATAAATGTACTTTTGTCCACCCTTGAATATATTTTCCTAGAATTATTCAAGAATAACCAATATAGAAATATAAAAAAGAAGAAAGAGAAGATAGCTGAAGAAAAAAAAGAGAAAAAGAAAATATTACATTCAAACTTTTAAATTTCAGATGATATCCCAAAATGTTTTCAACTGTCTAAAATACATAAGATTTTGAGAAGGAAAAAAAGGTGCTGCTGGCTACCATGGAAACCTGCATATATTTTTAATTTATATGTAGAAAAATTAAAATACTCATATTTCTATGACAATTATTAAACCAATACTAATTCTTTTTTCTTTCTAATAAATTAAGAAGCCAATTTATATTTTTCTAAAAAATTCAAAGGATATTCTGAATACATAATTTTCTTATTTTTCTGGATATTTTACTACATATCACTGATCTTCTCTATCAAAATAGCTATATACTATACTAAGAGTAAATAGTACATTTTCTTCTGTTTTAGTATTACAAAACTAATTATTTTTATTAGATTATGGTTATTTACTTATTCTAACAGTTGCATATTCTGATTAAAAATCTTAGTAAAAAAATAGTTAACAGCAAGTCAAAAGTTTTTATTATACAGACAAGTTTATAATAAAGTAGTATGAGAGGCTTAAAAAACAACAAACAAAAGAACCAAAAAATAAAAAGCACAAAACAAAGCACATACAATGTCTACCTAACAACACTAGTGAAAGTAAAATTCAGGAAATCACTGTTACCAATCATAGTTAAAAGATGAATTATTATAAAAGGATATATGCAATGGATAAAAAATCTGTGCTAGGGCATAGATGTTAGATTTCTTAAAAAATATTTCTTTGAAAATTTTCATAAACTGAATTATGTGTTGTTTTAAAAGATCTGCATTAAATAATTAACTAAAATCAAGCCTTCAATGATATTTTAAATGTTGCTTCAACTTTCTTCACTTTTTGCTCTTTTCCTTCCTTTTGCTATCTCTCTCTCCTCCCCTATCTTCTTTTTTTTGTTTTCTATACTGATTATTCTTAAATAATTCTACTGAAATATATATAGGGGTGGACAAAAGTAGGCACATAGTTGTGAGAATGCAAAACAGTTTATTCTTATATTACTATTTATGAATTACTGTACTATTTTTTCATATTAACAACTCTAAACTTACTTTTATCTACTGTATAATTTAATAAATAATCTGGCATTCTGAATTTAATGACTTTATTATTTTGTTTTCCTAAGCCACAATAATAGCTTTACATCCACACAACATGATGAAACATGTGAAAAATTATAGGTTCCTTAGAAAAAATTATTTGTCAAAGTATCATTAGTTATTATCATTCTAATAGATCTGCCCACTCTTATAAATCTTAATTTTGGGGGGACTTGGTCTTTTCACTTTGATATAGGTCAACTTATGTCCACAACTATTTCACCGAAATGGAAAACTGCTCATAATTAGTTCAGTACATAGTTGATAAATATTCACTGTAATTAAATTTGCCTTCTAAAATCCCAATATAAATTGTAACACATACTGAGGTATTTTGAAAAATCACTGCCTCTCTTTTGCCTGTTTATTAAAGTGGTGCCTAGTCACTAGTCAATTTAAATTTTCACCTAAACTTGTCTATGGTTATAACAAGATAACTTTGCTTTAAACAATAAGTAGAAAAATCAGCAAAACAACTAGTTTTTTTTTTTAATACACTGTCACAAAACACGCTTAAATTTGTTGTTGTTGTTTTTTTCTTTTAAACCTGAACTGATAATATTGATTGGCTGCATTTCAGTGAGGCAGACAGCTTGTATGTTATAGAGCCCTCATTATGTGACTGAAGTGGTCAGCCTAGCTTAGCTTGAAGGGTGCACTTATACATTACTGAACTACTCAACTGATTCAGTAGAATCAGTAAAGAAACAAATTATTCATCTAATATGTTTGGTTTCAAGGATAGCAAAGACATGTGTTTACTAGGCAATTTTTTTATTATTCATCCATCTTGGTAACACATAACCAGAGAAAAAGGATTTGCTAAAAGAATTGATAAAATACATTTTATAAATGTTAACTACTCAAATAAGTGCTTTCCCATCATTATCCTGAATCTCATTCATCTGCATATAGCTTGAGCATATTCTTTATTTATGTGAAATAATTTTTTTAAAAAGAGAGTATAACTTCAAGTGATTTCCATATAAAAAAACTACAATTTCTAGAATCATAAATTCAGTTACTTAGTTTGCCAAAACATGTGTGTGTGTGTGCGCGCGCGCACATGTGAGATTAACTTTTTGGCTTGTAGCCTTGAGAAGTGTTTTTAAAAATCCCAAATAATATAAGGTATTTTAGTTTTGGTTTTACTCATATAGTAAAAATTTATGACTTTTTATGATGTTGAAATGAGATTATACCTAGGATAGCAAAATTACATTAGAAAACACTTGTTCAGTATGTTTGGATTTTTTCAATTGACCATTCATATAGCCAAAAATAATTGTTTGAAATGCAAAAGAGACTATGTTGTTAGCCAATCACGACAATGACAATTCAATGACATGATATAAGAAATATATTTTTTAAAAAAACCACCATGTAACAGAATAGTTAATTAACATGTTAATTAATTAACATTTTTTTCTTTAATTTTTATGTATTATAAACTACTCTAATTTTATAGGATGTCACAGTTTCTTCCACTGACCATTTTCTAGTCCCTCATTTCTTTTTTATACAAATAAAAAATAATATATTTAAAACATTGACTAAATTGAATTTTTTATAATTTTAAAACTATTATATATTACTGATAATATTAAAACATATCATAGGTTGAAAATGTCAATAATCTAGCCAATGAGAAATTCTAAAAAAAATATCTATTTACAAATAGAATTTTTCAGGAAAAAAAAATCTATAAAGGAACAATGATTAAAATCCAAATTATCTTAGTGAATAGCTTCAATAATAAACATTCAGTTTGTCCTTTTTATTGCTTTATTATTCCCAGAAACCTTTAGCTTAAGAATCCTGAGAATGTACAACATAACATGGATATATTCTTTATACTTTGGCTCCATCTAGTAGAGACTGAAGAAATTACTTGAAGATGCAACTTCCATTATCATAGTGCTTTGAGCTGCATTTCATAGTAATGACAAATTAAAAAAAAAAAGGATGGCAAATAAAATCTATATGATATTTTATGAGGGGTCATTTATTGGATAATATGAAATACTCTGTGTATGCTCTTTTTCCAGTTAGTCAATTGTTGATAACTTTTGTACAATTTGAGGTTTTGGCATCTTAAATTTTATAGAGATGAAATGTTTTTAATTCTTTTTCCATTATGTACCCTTCAATTGTTCTGGTTTTATAATAGGATGGAATCAGCATGATTCAATATGGAGGGGGAAAGTACTTTTACTACATTTCTAAGTCAAATGTGAATTAGTTGGTATGTAAAGAAGTTAAGCATGAAAGCTTGTAAAAGCTTGAGTGAGAAATCAGGTATCAACTAAATTTTAGTGATGGTTAAGCACAGAAAAATTACAGGGTTTTTGACATTACAGTATTTAAAAACAGACAGTCCTTTAAAATCTCTGGATTCTCGTATGAAATAAATTTTTCTTCCTTTTTATTTCATGTTTTTTTTTTCTTTCTTGAAGGTCACATTGGTTCCTTACTGGTAAGGCTACAATATCTGTAACAAAATCTATGTTTTCTATAATTGCTTTAAACAGGTAAACACCAGTGCCCTAATCAAAATGACCATTCAATCTCAACAGAAAACGATTCTTTCTCCAGGAGTAGAGGTAGCGTTTAGCAGACAACATCTTTAAGGTTGTAAAGGAATGGATAATTTAAAGTAGCTAATAGGAATTACACTGTTACTTGCACTGTTTCAAATCTAATTGCCTAAAAGAAAACCTCTGTAGATTTACTACCCGAAATAAACTTTCCACACAGGAGCTAAACTAACCTGCAACGCAGCCAATTCAAATGATTGCTGACACTTTCAGTGTTAACACTGATCACTGCCACTCTAGCAAGTGTGCCATGAACAGCCTTTGATTTCTAAATGGCTATGCTGATTGGATTACCATAAAATGGTTCAACTGGTTAGTGTCTATAGGTATGGTTATACTTTGCTTCTTGGTTGGAAGTTTAGTGAATTTCAGACATGTGATTAGTGAACCAGTTTGATCATTTAAAATTTCAAAACAGTGTCCTGAGAAGAGAGGTCATTTCTTTTAACAGGAAAACTTTTTGAAAATGGTAAGGCTACCTAAAGTTATGATTTTAATTTAAAAAAAAAACACACACAACCTTTTTGTTTTAAAACAGTTTTACATTTACATAAAACTTCTGAAGAAAGTAAAGTCTCCTATACCAAATGCCCAATTGCTCCTGTTGCATCAATATGGTATTCTTATCTCAATTCTTGAACCAATATGGACAAATTATTATTAACTAAATCCATACTTCTTTAGAATTTCTTAGTTTTCATTTAATCTCCTTTTTCTCTTTTCAGGATCCTCTTGACTCCTAATGTCTCCTTAGGCTCATCCTGGCTATGCTGGGTTCACAGACTTCCCCTATTTTTGATGACCTTGACAATTTTCACTAGTACTGGTGATATGTTTTGTAGAATGTCTCCCAAATGGGATTTGTCTGATGTTTTCCTTATGATTGAACAGGGGTTTTATATTCTTGTAACATCAGAGAAGTAAAGTGCTATTTTCATTCCATCATATCAAGAGTACATATTCACAACATGACTTACCGCTGTTGATGCTGACATTGTCTCTGTGCCTTTTTGACTCTAAAGTTGCACCCCACCATTCCATTCTGTACTCCTTGGGAGTCCCTGTGCACAGGCCACACTTAATGAGTAGGAAGGCTACTCCTTCAGGCTAGAGCAGTGATTGGCAAACTGCAGCTCGCGAGCTACATGTACATGTGGCTTGAGAGCTGCTGTTTGCCCCTCTGTTGACTAAAGAGTTTGCCAACGAATGACCTAGACTCTTGATTCCAATAATTACGGGCTGTTGTTATTCCTTGTGATTAAGCCCCTATCCCAGTATAGATACTATATAACTAATTTTGAATTATTTTGTATGGGATATTTGCTCCCGCCCCATTAATTTACTTATTCCAACATTTATATCCACATGGTCTCATGGATAATTATTTCATTCAATTTGAACTTTAAGTTGTATAACAGAAAGTAGTAAACACTAATTGTGATAAAATTGTGAACATGGTGAACACTTAGCAAGATAAGTGTTGCAGAAATATAAAAACACTTAAGATTTTTATAATTTTGAATATTTTCCCGAATAAAATAAATAATATTTACAAAATAGTACATCAACTCCTAAAATTTCCTGTAAAGCTGTTACAAATATAGTATGTTCTTATGCAATAATTAGAGCTTAAAAATTCACTTTCTTAAGGTTTTTACCACTAAATCTTTTACAAGATATAATTAATGTTGTAATTTATTTTGGCAAGATAACATAAAAGCATAAAGGTCACTTAATTTACCGTAACCTACTTAAATAGTCAATCAAACCTAAGTAACAAATATCTTTGAACTATGTCAGAATGGAAGATAAAGGACATTTTAAATAAAACATTTCATAATAAAATACACTGAAACAATGTTTTAGCACTAAAAACTGATAATCATCCATAACATTTCTTCTTGTCACTACAAAAATAACATGTATAATGCAATAAAATAATAAAATAACTTAGTCCCATTCTCCAAGGTTCATATTTTATATCATTTCTGTTTTTAGTACTTCTGCAGATTTTCATCAAATTCTAAAAATAATCTTTAATCCTGGCCACATCTAAGGTAGTGAGATTTCATTGCTTTACATTATGAAGATTAAAGAATTAAACTTATTTTATACAATCTCCTCCCTTTTGTTCAGGTAGACAGTTTCTCTATTTAATACTTTTTTCCTATCACTAAGAAACTTAAACATGCTTTTCTGAACTAGCAATGTTAGACTGTAATTTCTACTATGTGCCAAGGAACTGGCCCATCTTTACTACAACTCTAACCTCTTGACTATTTTCAGATATGTAATTACTTTAGGCTTCAAAGTTATACTATTTATTATTTGCCTAAAAGTATAGGCAAGCTTTCAATAACCTACTTATAGGTTGATTATACTAATTAAAAATGCATAAGACAAATGTAATAGAAAGATCATTTTATCATTATTTACAGAAATACCAAACATTGTTTTATCCACTTTAAAAAACTAAAGCATAATATTGTCATTAAATGTGTGCCATTCAAATGACAAAAGTGCTAAGTAGCATATTTAAAAAAAAATAAGTTCTAGTAATTGAATAAAAACTCACTGTTTTTAAGTTTCACATTTTTATTGTAAAGCAGTGATAGGGGAAATGGGTGAGGAAAAGAAGAAGATAATCAGTTAATGTATAATAAATTTTACCTTGAATTTATTTCGCTTTTTATTTTTTTAAATTATTTGGTGTATAACTGAGTAAGCATAGGAAAATCTTTTATTTTTTTTAACCATGAAAATGGTAACCAGTTCTCAAATTTTTTTCTGGATGGGTCTATCTATTTTTTATTCTAATTGGCACCACTTTTTAAATATATATTATTATCTATATTTGTCTAGTTATTAACAAAAACTCATTTTATAAGTGAAAAGGTAAAATATTAATTTACATAGTTTTTTATCATAAATTATTATCAATCTATTAGCTAGCATTACTATCTTGTATATACAGTTCATATAGACTGCTTACATATGCAGATAATAAAAATGGAAATTGATATAGAAATATCAGTAGATGGGCATAAATATCAATAGAAATAGAAGCGTTATACTATACTAGAGGCCTGGTACATGAAATTCATGTAAAGGTATGGTCCTTAGGCCTGGCCAGTGATCAGGGTTCCTGCCTCTCCACCACCCCACCTCCTCCTTCCCTTGCTCCCTCAGCAGCATAGTTCTTGAAAATTTCTGAATTCAAACACAGGTACACATCACACATACAGAGGAGAAAAAGAAACATACGGAAAATTACAATAAAGTAGGTGTCAAGACCTCCCAGTACTGTTCCTACCAACAACAAATAAACAGTTTAATCTATTTTGAGTATGAGACAATGTAAAGTTTTTCACTCTTATTAGAAACAAAGATGGATCAAAGGGTGACTGTCATGCTTAAACAGGTGATGCAAATCACAAAAAATCACAAGATCGTTCATCAGATACATTATTTGCAGTTGACTAAAAAGGTGGCAAGTAGAAGAGTTTGAGAAAGTTCAGTTTAGACTCCTTTGAGAGGGATGATTGGAACACTGAGAGCACTATTAATATAGTGATAGGGGAAATGGGTGAGGAAAAGAAGAAAATAATCACTTAATGTATAATACATTTTTCAAAGTACAGTCTGTGAAATTTCCATCTAATTAAATAAAAGAGGTAAGAGAGATTGAAGGAAAAGCACCAATCGACCATTTTAGTTGGCCCCATTACAGGAAAGAAATATTTTGGCAGGAAATACTTCCTCTGTAAAGCAGGGCCCATCAGATTCAGTGAAACATTTCTGTTAATAACTTGTCAAAAGCAGAAGATGTGGATGTTAGGTATCCATGCCAATATGTGCCAGCTTCTCACTTCTCAGAATATTTTGCCAAGGTAGAGATATAGAATGATTTCAGAATTTCACAGGCAATGAAAAATGGACTAAAACAAGGATTCTAAAAATTTAGGTCACCCTATTCTTATTTAACTATTAAGTCCAGAATCATTCACTTTATCTCATCTATAACAATTTAACAGTTTTTTAAATGACATGCAGTACACTCATTTAAAGACCAAGTGTCAGTGAATTTTTATTTTTTTATTTTTAGTTGTTCTGTGCTTGACAGTAGGAATCTTACCATGCACAAACTGAGCAAATCAGAATATGGTGCCTTTAAAAAAAAATAAAATATTTTACTGCCATCTGCTGGCCTAGGTCATAATAACTCCATAAATCTAAACTCAATGTGAATGTTGCATCCTGGAGCTGTTCCAAGCCCAACTCACACAATCATAAGCTTCAGTCCTGATAGGAATTCAAGTGTAAATGAGGCACTGTTTCCTAGTAAATATATGTTTATATTACCCACAACCAGGGCCATGTAATCCCATTTATAGATTAATGTAATTAAAAAGAAAGATATTCTTGTTGACCCTGTTTGAGTTAGTTGTTTACTCATCCTGTATTCATTTATGGTCAAAGAACAGTCTCATCATAAGAATATAATTGTAAGGCCCTACCCTGTTTGAAGCAGAAGTGATACATAAAAATTAAAGAGAAAATGAAAAACAAAAACAGGGTTTTGTGGCCAAAGTCTGCACCTGATTAGCAGATGAGGAACAGAGATGAGGAACAGAGACCCACACAATGTTTGCTGCCTATGGTCAGAATACTGCTAGGCATCAGGCATAGTACTGAGACCATCTGTCAGTCAAGCAGGACAAGTGAGGAAGTTGGGCAGAGAATAATCATTCCAGTTGAGGAAACAAAACATTTAAAACAAATGTTTATAAATTTAGATGTGCAATAAGCAATGTAACCAATCCCTTATTATTTTTAATAAAATACACTTTTTCTTGACAAAATACATTAGACAGTTTAATCCATTTTGAGTATGAGACAATGTAAAGTTTTTCACTCTTATTAGAAACAAAGATGGATCAAAGGGTGACTGTCATGCTTAAAATCTATCTATCATCTATCTGTCTACATATCTATCCATCTATCTTTTAAATTCTTTAGGAAGAAGATAAAAATATAAATGAATGCTAAAATGTCAGAAAATTAAAGTTAAAACATGGAAAATTGTCTTAAAGAAGACTAAAATTATGAATTTTTCACAATTGGATACAATTTATAAAAATCAAAATAAATAAAAACTTTATGAAAAATTACCAATGAGTTATAATTATGAGTAATTTACCATTTAGACAAATCAATCTGTTATTTCTCCATCAATTTATACTTATATCATTATAAAATAAACCTATATATCTTATTTTTAATAGGTCACAAAAATTGAAAGTTTGTACCTTAGGAAATATAATATTTTAAGTGGGGTATGTCAATAATCAGGAAAGCCCATTCATTACAGGTGCTGTAATACACATGGGGAATTTATACAAATTCTCAGATTAAAAAATACTAATGTAAAATTTATAAAATGTAGTGTTCAAATTATTTTTGGGATTAATTCTACAAGTTATTTTCATTACACTATAGAAACATTGATATGTTAATACTTTAAGTTGTTTCTCAAATGTGCATTTAATTTAGATTTAATAACACAAGTTTTGCTTATGAAAAGCAAGTCAATTATTTAAAGCACTTCCCAAGGTTTAGCAATTATTTAAGAGCTGAATTTACTATAAAGTAATTAGTTCAAATGGCATGTTCATGAAAGCAGATTTAGAGCAACTTTACATATTGATATGAAAGGGAAATGCTTAATATCAATATAGCTGAAAATATTCAAACTTATTTGCTATCACAGGCATTTATTTTCAACAAAGGAACAAATACATATTTTCAAATGGCTTTTTACAAGGGTAATTCTGGGCAATCAGGCCAGCAGGGGAAGGCAGTTGGTAGTTACCAGGCCAGCAGGGGAGACCAGTAGGGGGTGATAGGGCTGGCAGGGAAGGTCAGTTAGGGGTATCAGGCCAGTAGGGGAGCAGTTAGGTGTTGATCGGGATGGCAGGGGAGAGAATAGGAGGATATCAGGCTGGCAGGCAGACAAGTGGTTGGGAGCCAGCAGTCCCAGACTATGAGAGAGATCTGGCCTAAACTATGAGTGGTCTCATCATCTGGGACCACTGATTCCTAACGGCTCACCTGTCTGCTGGCCTGGTTGCCCCCAATTGCCCCTTCTGCTGGCCTGGTTGTCCCCACCTGCCCCCTGCTGGCCTTGTCACCCCTAACTGCTCCCCACCAGCCTGGTCACCCTTTACTGCCCCCTGCCAGCCTAGTCATCCCCAACTGCCCACTCCCCCTGCTGGCCTGGTTGCCTCACACAGCCTGCTGTTCAGTTGTCTGGTTGTTCCTCACTAAACCCCCTACTGGCTTTGTCTCCCACTGTTCGGTCATTACTGTTACTGTGATGGCGACCTGGACAATTTGCATATTCCTCCATTATTAGTATAGATATCATATATACATACAGTGTATGTATATATGATACGAGTTTAATTTGTTCCGTAACCTTGAGGCATGGGAAACTATGAGACACTCAAATAGTGGTAAACTGGTGAGTTGTGTGCAGCCGGCCGATCCATGCGATTACTCCTATCTCAAATGTTGCTCGTATTTCAAAGCAAAAATTGTTTGCTCGACATCTCGTATCTCAAAAATCTCGTATGTTAGGGCACTTGTATCTCGAGGTACCACTGTATATATGTTTAGTAAATTATATAAATTTAATTTATAAAATTCATTTGTTATGAAATAAATGCAGCCTTATATTTTGGGACTGGTCAAATACCATACTCAAGATTATTTTAAAAACAAACAGATCCCAGCCAGCATGGCTCTGTGGTTGAGCATTGACCTATGAACCAGGAGGTCACAGCACATGCCCAAGTTGTGGGCTCGATCCCCAGTGTGGGAAGTGCAGGAGGTAGCTGATCAATGATACTCTCTCATCTTTGATGTTTCTGTTTCACTCTCCCTTCCTCTCTGCATCAATTTAAAAAAAAAGGAACAAACAAGTGTTACAAATAAGACTCAGCAAAGAAAATGCAATGAAGGGGAAAAATAACCATTCTAAACAATTGTAAGCTTAGTACTAGGACTTAATATTTAAGAGTACAACACTCTTTTTTAAAAATATGTTGATTAGACAATGTTACTCATTTTTTAAAAATCTAGAAATTGAACTGAATATGAGTGGACATTTAGTAAGTGATAAAAATGTCATATTTACTATTGGTAGGACATAAACTTTTATAATAAACTATAGGCCTGATGCGTGAAATTTGTGCAAGGGGCTCGTCTCTCACAACCACAGCTGCCTCGGCCAGTCTTCACAGCCCTCACAGCCTTTGCTGGCCCTCACAGCCCCTCAGAGCCTCAGCCAACCCTCACAGCCCCGGTTTTGTCTGGAAGGTCATCTGTATGGTCATCTGGAAGGTCGTCTGGACAGTCCTTTTGTTGTTCAGACTAATTAGCATATTAGCTCTTTATTATATAGACTACTGCTTGAGCTATTACTTAGCCATCAGAGAAAAGATAATGATCATTTTAGAATCACATGTCAGACACCAGGATTGTAAGTCAATAAGCAAAGTTGTAAGTGTAAAAAGAAAATTAAAAAAAAGAACCTGAATTATTTCTTTTTTAATATCCTCGGAGTGGGTACTTCCTACTACTTGTGTCAAAATATATAAAAGACATAAATGAAAGGATGGATAAATCAAATTACATAAACATTTTAAAATCATGCATAAAAATATATCCTTAGTCAGAAAGAAGATGGCCAATAGAAAATGTGTGTGTGTACACACACGCACGGGTGCATGTATATTCTTCATACTTTATGCATAGTTAGAAAAAATATCAAAACCCCAAAGCCAATTAATAAAGGAGTCATTTCTCTTTTCTTTTGCTGCTTTTAAAAGTCTATTCTTTTCTACTTTATTAAATGTATCTAGAATTAATTTTATATACCTATAATTTTAAATTTCATTTGTCTTCAAGAATATCTCTATTTTTCCAATTTTTTTTTTACTTAGTTCTGAGGTTGTGATTAGGCATACATTGAAATCATGCTTCTAAAAATCTTAATTTTCCTTTGATTTCATCACATTGTTTGATGGAGATACTCTAATGTAATTTACTCATGATGTAATTTATTCAAACCTATCTAGCAGCTTATCAATTATCTTTCACCTTGGTCTACCTCTGTTTAACTCATATATTTACCTTGCTTTATATTTTCAGTTTAATGTCTAGAAGTTCTATTTATTCAGATCCCTATTTATTGTCATACCCCCTGTTTCCTTTTTTATAGTATCAAGATTTTCTATTTTGTTTGTTAACTCTTTTTTTAGCTTGTTTATATTATTAAGTTTATTGGAATGACATGATTAAATAAGATTGTATAAGTTTCAAGTGCCCAATTCTGTAATATATCATCTGAATGTTGCCTTGTGTACTTACTACCCAAAGTCAAATTAATTTTCTTTTATCTGTTTTAAATATATTTTATAGATTTTTAAGAGAGAGAAGAAGGGAGAGAGAGGGAGAGAAATATTGATGTGAGAGAGAAACATCGATTGGTTGCCTGACTGAGGACCGAACCCAAAATCTGACATGTGCTCTAACCAGGAATTAAACCAGCAATTTTTTTTCTGTATGGGACAATGTTCAACCAACTAAACCACACCAGCGAGGCAAAGTATTTTTAATTTTTATGACTATATCTTACATGCCATTTATGAGATTAAAATTATATATAGTTTATGTGTGTGTCCTGGCGCCGGGGGGGGGGGGGGGCAGGGTATACTAGTATGTGTGGTTTAAGGTATGTACTAAATCTTGCTTATTATGACAACTTCTTACTCTGAGGTAATAGTCCTTAGAATGTGTGACCTTAATGACTTGCCCTCCCACCATTAAAACTTCAAAAAGACATGACAAAATAGATGAAACAACTGTTTCAGACTTTACACTACAGGTGGCACAGTACTGTGATCTCTGGGAGGAAGACATAAACTAGGGGAACCCTATGCTCACTTGAGTCTTTTGCCTAGAGGCATTGTACCTAGCTACCCGAGGAAGAACCCATTCAAAGACACAGACAGTAGAGAGTTGACTTTCATACTGAAAAACATCAGTAACATATCTGGCTGAATTTCTTTTCATGCTTAAAAGATAAAGACAAATCTTAAAGTTTTTCTTTCTTTTTCGCTTTCCAAAGTAATAACTAGCACCTAATTTGGCCAAGATTTGCATTTCCCTGCGAGTTCTCTTATAATTTTTAAATGAAACCTTAAGTAATCTCATTGCAGGAGAGCAGATAACCCTACCCTCTCCTGCCACCTTTGAATTTCTCCACACCAGAGGCGGTCTCAGGAATGGAGTTTCACTTATTACAGATTTTAGATTCCAAATGCAAATTAAGATTTTAATTTGAACAAGAAACCACATTATTTAAGCATGCAAACCAAAAGTCTATAATAAAGCTTACTTTATATTTATAACCTAATTCTTCCCCATTAGCCTGGCTGCAAAAGATGTTCCCACCCAACTTACAGATCCAGACTCTGTAGTTAATCCATGGGCTTTGCGTACATTGAATTCCCCTTACCTTTCCCTAGGTGAATCTTCCCTCACCATTTTCCTTGGTGAATTTTCCTTCCTTTGCTCTTAGGCAAATAATACCTTCTCCTCCAAATGTTCTGTGGTCAGGCGCCAGATGTGGGAACCTCTTTCCACGTCCCGCGTCGTTCAGGGTTCCCGGGTCAGGGTTCGGGTTCTAAAGGAGGCCGCACGCTAACGAAATGAGAGACTAGAAAATATTAATTTGGCGATAATGGGGGGCCAGGTGGGAGCCTTCCTCTAGTGGGAAGGACTGCTATTTGCTCTGGCATTTTTCTCCCTTTTATTAAGGCTTTGGGACACACCCCTAGCCTTTAGGCAGAAAATAACAAAACAGAAATTAACATGAAACAAACAGGTAGAGGCTGCTTCAGCTAACAATGTTTTCATCTAACAGTGAGTAATTAGCTCTGACCCAGTGGTTCTCAACCTTCCTAATGCCACGACCCTTTAATAAAGCTCCTCATGTGGTGGTGACCCCAACCATAAAATTATTTCCCTTGCTACTTCATAACTGTAATTTTGCTTCTGTTATGAGCTGTAATGTAAATATCTGATATGCAGGATGTATTTTCATTGTTACAAATTGAACATAATTAAAGCATAGTGATTAATTACAAAAACAATATGTAATTATATATTGTGAAATGTTTATTTCTAATTACAAATAAATGAAATTTTGTCTTGAATCATGGTATAGCATGGGTAACAGTCTTAATATGACAAAAGTAAACTACATTGCTATACTTTGCTACCCCTAGGAGCGGTCTGTTGGTTCCTAAGACCATGGGAAATAAGTGTTTTCTGATGGTCTTAGGCGACCCCTGTGAAAGGGTCGTTCGACCCCCAAAGGGGTCTCAACCCACAGGTTGAGAACTGCTGCTCTGACCTTTCAGAGCAGTTAAGGTTGACCAGCCTTCTGGTTTCCTGTTTACAACCATTTAGTGAGAAGAATGTTTGGTTTCTGACATGTGTACTTCTAAAGGACTTTTATTCAGAATAGAATGATTGTAACTCAGTAGTAGAAGATATAGTATTTGATAAAGCATTTAAAGAATATTAATAAATGAATGCTCTCTGAACCAGAAAATAGATACTATATACCCAATGTAAATGCTCCCATGCATATGTGTAGCAAAAAATACATAAAAAAATGTTCATGATAGCATTATTCATAATAGGGGGCACACTGAAAACAATTTAAATAATAATAACAGTATAAAATACATCGTGATTATATTATGTTGCATTAAATAAATTTATGCTGGATAAATTTCGAATCATAATGTTTAGTGTAAATATCCAGGCAAAAAGGTCAGGCAAGTAAAAACCATCTATAGAGGGGATTGACTGGGAATGGATATGATGGGAGCATGAGAGGTACTGAAAATCTTTTGCTGTTGTTGTTATTAT
This sequence comes from Lasiurus borealis, assembly GCA_004026805.1. Taxonomy (NCBI): domain Eukaryota; kingdom Metazoa; phylum Chordata; class Mammalia; order Chiroptera; family Vespertilionidae; genus Lasiurus; species Lasiurus borealis. The sequence continues at coordinate 150,352 of PVJN01000878.1, forward strand.
GGTCTTTCTAATATTCCCTTTTCTCTCTTTCTTTTAATAAACTTTCTTCTGATAAAGGGTTTAGGTTTATAGAACAATTCAAAAATTGCAGAGCTTTGCCATGTACCCCCTACACCTGCACAGGCAAAGCTTCCTCTGTTATTAGCACCCCCCTCCCCAGAGTGGTATATTTAATTCAAGTGATAAACCTACATTGACATATTATTATCACCCAGAGTTCATAGTTGCTGGTCATGTTTTATTTTTTGACATAGTGTATTAAGTCGCATTTAATGTAGGAGCTTTTGGGTAGTGATCTTAGGAATTGTCGGAGACTAAATATTGTTCTCACTAGGTGGATGTAATTGTTCTCACTAGGTGGATGTAAACAGGAAGCCAGAAGGCTGGCAAACCTTAATTGCTCTGAAAGGTCAGAGCTGATTACTTACTGTTTAGTTGAAACATTATTGGTTGAAGCAACCTCTATCTGTTTGTTTCATGTTAATTTCTGTTTTTGTTATTTCCAGCCTAAAGGCTAGGGGTGTGAACCAAAGCCTTAATAAAAGGGAGAAAAAGGCCAGAGAAAATGGCAGTCCTTCCCACTAGAGGAAGGCTCCCGCCTGGCCCCCAATATCGCCAAGTTAATATTTTCTAGTCTCTCATTTCGTTTGGGTGTGGCCTCCTTCAGAACCCGAACCCTGACCCGGGAACCCTGAACCACGGGGACATGGAAAGAGGTTCCCACAAGGAATGTAGCCTTTAAAGGAGCAAGGGAACCCTAATTGGCCAGAGCAGTGATTTTCAACCTTTTTCATCTCATAGCACATATAAACTAATTATTAAAATTCCGTGACACACCAAAAAGTATATTTTTTGCCCATCTGACAAATAAGTTAGGTATAATTTTGATTCATTCACACCAGTTGTTGGTTGTTGTCATTTTTTATTTGACATTCTAAGGAAAAAGAGGTCAGTGCCCTTGACTTGTCAGGTAATGCATGTTTTAAAAATTCTTGCCCCAGTCGGTTTGGCTCAGTGGCTAGAGTAGCCTGAAGGTACTGGGTTCAAGGGCATATATCTTGGTTGTAGGCTCCATCCCCGCCCAGTCAGGGTGGGCACCCATAGTAGCCAACCAATTGATGTATCTCTCTCACATTGATGTTTCTTTCTTTCTGTCTCTCCCCATTCCTTTCTCTCTCTCTACATATCAATGAAATCCTCAGGTAGGGATTAACAAAAACAAAAATTATTGTGGCACACTGATTGAAAATGCTGGGCAAGAAGAACATTGAATTGTGATATACACTGAGTAGCCAGATTATTGTGATCTCGGAACGCATAATAATCTGACCACTCGGTATATATGCTCTATAATAAAAGGCTAATATGCAAATTGTCCCCTCAATCAGGAGTTCGACCAGCAGGCAGGCCAGCCAACTTCCCCATGTATATATACTGAGTGGCCAGACTGTTATGCATTCAGAGATCATATTAATCTGACCACTCAGTGTATATCTCTGCAAAAATGGTCTCAGCTGTGGGATATTTTGAATCTGGGATAATCTTTTAATGTTTATCAAGATAAGATAAAGGTGTCAGTTTCCTGTAACCCTACATTGAAAAGTTTCTAAATGTAAGATGTTCATAGGAAGAGACATAACCATGGGTTAGGTGTCTCTTCAGTCAAGGACATTCCCTGTAGAATATTTCAGTAGATAAAGTTTCTATTGGCTTTGGGAAAGGAGAACCTCAATCATTGTTATGGGCCAAATTGTGTCAACTTGAAAGTCATATGTTGAAACCCTAACCTCCAGGACTTCAGAGTGTGATTTTATTTTTAAGTAGGTCTGGTAAAGAGATGATTAAATAAGGTGAAGCATTTTGGGTGGTCCCGAATCCACTCTTACTGGAATCCTAGTAAGAAAATTCAACACTCAAAGAGCTCTCAGGTGCACGTGCACACATAGGAATGACCATGTGAGAGTAGTTAGAAGGAGGTCATTTGCAAGCCAAGTCGAGAAGCTCAGAGGAAATCAAGCCTCTGACACCTTGATCTTGGATATCTGGCCTCCAGAACCATGAGAAAATAAATTTCTATTGTTTAGACAACCTAGTCTGTGGTGTTTTGTTATGAAAGCTGCAAACTAATTCAGTCATGAAGGGATGATCCAGGTGGAACACCCACAAAATTTTCTATAATTGACCTCTTGCCCTACCTTTATTTTTCTATTTTGTGTAGAAAGTTTACCCAACTGCGAAGAGTTTTAGCAGGATTCTAGTTGGCTTTTCTTTCCCCTGGAGAAACCTAAAAGAGGAAAGTTAATGAAATAAATCACAGATAAGGGCTGGAGCTGGTCTAGAGGCCACAGTTGGTATCACTGCTTTCACTACTATGTGTCTATTTTAAATTTCCTTACCCTCAACTTGCATTTCTGCTGATCTATGTGGCTTATTTTGCGAGAGATCTGGTCCACTGGTCATCATGTCCTCTCAGATTTGATGAATTTCTTCCATTTGCCATCACCATTGTGCAGGGAGTAGCAAGAGATACTGTGTAGTTGCCAAACATTTTAAGTACATGGACTCAGATGTTCCGATTCTGAATCTAGAGTTCTGTTTCTTCCCAATTACAGCACTTATCTTAGCATATCAGACTTTCTGAGATTGAGCATCATCCTTCTCTGGAGCTCTGCTACCACTGTAATTAAGTCCTGGTCCTGATGATCACCTTTCATGCCCTCTTGCTGCTGCAAATGAGTCTCTTTATATGCTGCCAAAGAGGCTCTCTGGCTCTTACCTTTCACCTTAAATTGGTGATTAATTACCATAAGTCTTTTATTGTTTTTCTTCAATGCATGATTAGTCTCATCCAATTTCATAGTCCTTGTAACTATTATTTTTCCCTAATGTCTCAAATGCTTGAGATAGCATACCCACCAATGCATTAATTTTGCTTAGTATTCCAGTCCAGTTCACCACCAGTGTAAGTTTTAACAATTGTACTGCTACGGCATGCCACACGCTATCAGTATTCTACCTACCACCTATAATTAAGAGTTCTCATTACAAGGAGGTCAGTGAATGACACATTTCTGTAGTCCTGATTTCAATTCTACTTTCTAGGATCATTTCTCTTACCAACTCTCTTAGATGACATTCCTTTGGAAATAGACACTGAAGCAAAAATTTAGATTCATGGACTTGGGGAAAATATCTTGTAAAGGAGTGAAAGTAAGGTTGGACAAAAATAAAACATCTTGAACGGCAAAAGAGATGCAAAAGGTTTAACTGATACAATGGTGAGCTTTGGGACTCAAGTAACCTTTAAAATTTATCTTATTCAAAGCCTTTGTACTTACTTGTCAGCCTGTCATTGGATGAGTTCTGTACCCAGGAAACAACATAGCCTTGAAAATGGCATCCACTCTGGGCAAAAAAAATAGTTCCTATGGAGGCACTAGGTTGTGAAGAACCAACATTCTTGGCAACTGAAGAAATGAATGTCTCATTCTCAAGAAGAGAATTTTAGTGGCATATACAGCATATTTTACATATATGAAGTGATTGCAGAGGTGTGATAATTTTGCCAAAATTAACTGACTGGAAGCAATGCTTTTTGAATTTGTACACATATGTATTTTTTTAAAATAAGAATATTAACAATTGGAAAACAAAGAGTATACTATTGGTTGTAAAACTGGAGGGAAAACTGTAAATTTATGTCAAGAGAAAGCAAAAACAATGGTGTGAGATGCAATTCAAAGTGTTGCAGTTTCACTTTTTATGAAGTTCTATTTCACTTATCTAATTTGCGATATTTTGTTTGATTATGTCAGCTAAATGAATGAACAGCTGAATGTAATTCTATAGTTTATTTCTTCAGAATTTGTAGCTTCTTTGTATTTGTTTTTGAATTAGAAACAGTAGAATTATATGATTTTACATATTGTGCTCTACTGGATTCTATCTAATATATATTCATCTATATCTATCTACCTATCGATCTATCATCTATCTTCTATCTGTCAATCATCTATCATCTATCATTATGTTTTTTTACCATTACATTAGTGTTTATTACTCATTTTCCCTTTCTTCTATTGGGACTGTTTATGCTTTTTTGAAGGACATTGGGAAGAGGTATGCAAGGGAAGTACCTCTCAAATTCTGCCTTGTGCATATTAGCAGACTGACATAATCATGTAGAGAAACCTATGTTCTTTAAAAGGTAAAATGTAAGGCTTTCAAAGGTGATCTGAAAAGATTAAGTTGCTTTCCTTAAGAAAACAATTTAAAAATGATGATTGTAAAGTGAAGAGAAAAAAGTTCCAGAGGAAAATAAAAGAGGACCAAGAATATGGCATTTATAGAACATGTGTTTATTGTGTTTTATAAACAATTTCCTATGGAGAAAAAGTAGACATAAACTTTAATATTCATAATAACTCAACAATTGATTTTATAATGGTCCCTTAATTGTACAGGGTTAAAATTTCTACAAATTATAATGAGTTAAACAAAATATCTTGTCTACAAAGAATATAATGTGTTAAGAGAAATAGTGCAATCTTGTGGAGTAAATTAAGAACACAAGATTGGCAACAGGTATAATAATGGGTACTAAAAATTCTCTAGTGACATATAATGGAACACAAAATGGTTCTATGAAAACAAGATTATTATTTGAGATACTTTATAACTATTTGAAAAGGTGTAAGATTTCTGACATTATATATGACTTTCCCTTTATTTTGATGAGATCCAATTTATCAATTTTTAAAATAAATTCTGCTTTTAGATATATTTTGAAGAAAATATTGCTTACTATAGGTTCGCAAGTTTATTTTTTCCCTAGAAATTTTCTTCCAGTCTTTTTATAGTTTTACATTTTAGATTTTGCATTTGGATTTATGATCCATTTTGAATAAAATTGAGTATAACAATGTAGTATATAACAATAGTTCATTTCAGCATTTGTATATTTAATTCTTCAGCATCATTTGTTGAGAAAAGTACTCTTTCACCAAGAAAATTTCTTTGAATTGTGTTTGGAAAGTAATAGAACACATACACATGCATCTATTTCTGGATTGTCTATTTTGTTTTAGTCTTCTATATCTATCTTTATCCCAACACTATGTACCAGTTATAGAAGAAGTCAGTAAGTTCTGAAATCTGTTAGTGTATATTTCAAAATTAGGTGCAAAGTCTGCAATTAAGTTTAATGTGTGTGTGTGTGTGTGTTTTCTTTTGTTGTTACCTGAGGATATTATTCCCATTAGTTTGTAGAGAGCATGGAAGTGTGGAAAAGCAAGGGAGAGAAGGGGAGAAATCAATATGTTAGAGAGAAATCAATTGGTTGCTTCCTGCATGCACCTTGACCAAAGCTGGGGATCAAACCTGCAACCCAAGTACATGCCCTGGACCAGGAATTGAACCCAAGACCCTTTGGTGTCCCAGCTGATGCTCTTATCACTAAGACACAGCAGCCAGGCAAGAATTATGTTTTTTTTTTTTTTTTTTAACTGGGAATCCATGTACCTTAGAAACTTAATACCAATGAAAGAGAGAATGGACTTAAAAGGAACAACTTATCAGTCACCATAATGATCTGTTCCTTTTGCCAAACAATTCTTTTTCCCATATGTGAAAAGTATTCACAAATAACCAGAGGGAAAATATCAGTATCCCAGATAGCAATCACATTCAATTTCTCATGATCTGGTGACTAAAAACTCAAAGAAAATTATATGCCTGTTAGGCCAATTAAATGTATAATGATGAATGTATTTTATATAGGTTAGAATAATGGTGAGTGTATTTTATAAGTTCTACTTCAAAAAGGTAAAAATAGGATACATAGAGTGCTCACTACTACATATCAATATTAAAAATCTGCTATGCAAGAACTGCAGAGACTCAAACCTGAGAGTAGAATAAGTAGAGAAAACTCAATGTGCCATGTTATATATATTTTTTTCTATAGAGTTGGCCTGACCTACCATCTGCTGTTCTATACCAATAGGGGCACAGGTTAAAGTGATATCACTAAATGGGATATTCATGATTTTCAGTTTAATACTGTTCATTTTTACAAGCTACTTTGGCAGGATATGGTTAAAGTATGAACGATTTTACTACACAGAATCTGTTTTCACATTATCTATTTTCTTATTATTTCAGATTTTCCATCAATTCATACTAACAGATATACTTAAGTATACTTCTCTTGTCCTTTTGGGTTCTGTTGAGTATCTGAAGGTGGTATGGTGGATAACAGAATGGTCAAATAATACCTCAGTCCTGCCACAAGTTCACTGTGGCAATAAGAATATTAAAGACAATGGGACTTATTCTTAGGCTATAAATATTCACAGAGTCAAGTATGCTTCCATATGGAGGTGACATTTGATGTGAGAATGGGGGGAAAAATGCGTTGGATTTTACCAGGTGTGATTTCATCCAGCAAAGAAAGTAAAAATGTTCCTCAGACTGACACTAGGCGAGTACACCAAAAATAGCATAGAAAAGTAAGTCTTGTCCTGGCTGGGTGGCTCGGTTGGTTGAGTTTTGTCTCACGCATTGAAAAGTCTCCAGTTGGATTCCTGGTCAGAGTCCGCACACAGTCAAGACCACTCAGAATGTGAAAGGCCTCATTATTAATATGCCAGACTGGCCAAGGCCGCTCTGAACATGGGATTCCTAATCAGAATGTCCAGAAATTACACAGCTGCAAGGCCACAGCAATCTCACAGTACACTGTGCCTTGCTGTAGCCAAATGATGGCTGTCACTGTTGGCAACTAGCCTCTTTTGTGTAAGTAGTATATTGCTAAGGCTAGAGAGCTCAGAGCTGTGAGAGAAGCTCAGAGGTAGCCACTATGTGAGGCTGCAGAGACCAGCCAGTGTGCTGGGCAGGGGAATAGGAGAAGCTGCTGAGCCAGAAAAGCAACCGAGGATGGAGGATGTAACTCTAAGGGAGAGCTTAGGTATTGCTACAATATGAGGCCTGACTCTAGGGGGCAGCGTGCAACTGCTCATATAAAGCTGTGGGTACGAAGACTATTAGAGGTGCTAATATGTGGGAAAGATACATATTTACCAGCTGGTGTATGGCTGCCTGATTGGGACACTGTTATGAAGGACTGTCTTGTCTAATGGCTTATGGTCACTAAATTCTGCAATAAAGACTCATTCTTATACACCCACCACTTCTCATGGCTTCTCTAAGATCAGGCATCCTGAGAGGTCCAGCCCCAGGCAGAGGGGCTCAGACCTGGCACCTGTACATAGTGAGGAGATAAAGATTTTAAGGAAGAACTTGGACTAAGTTCCCAACAGTTAGTACAGTGGGCAGGATTCCAGAAGAAACCTGCCCTGGAGTAGTCGGAGAGAATTTAGAAGAATATATGGATTCAGATAAACTCAGAGCAGCAGTGCTGTACAGTGTTCATGTTGCTCTGACAGACACATACCCAAGTTTTGGGTTCGATTCCTGGTTGGACTTGTGAGGGATGCAACTGATCTCCCTCTCTCTCTCTTTCTCCCCCTTCCTCTCCCTTCTTCTCTCTAAAACCAATAAAACAGTTCTGGCCAGCATTGTGGGAACCTCTTTCCACGTCATGCGTGGTTCAGGGTTCCCGCTTCAGGGTTTGGGTTCTGAAGAAGGCCACACACAAACAAAATGAGAGACTAGAAAACATTAATTTGGCGATATTGGGGGGCCAGGTGGGAGCCTTCCTCTAGTGGGAAGGACTGCCACTTGCTCTGGCCTTTTTCTCCCTTTTATTAAGGCTTTGGGACACACCCCTAGCCTTTAGGCAGGAAATAACAAAAACAGAAATTAACATGAAACAAACAGATAGAGGTTGCTTCAGCCAACAATGTTTCAACTAAACAGTGAGTGATTAGCTCTGACCTTTCAGAGCAGTTAAGGTTGACCAGCCTTCTGGCCTCCTGTTTACATCCATTTAGTAAGAACAAAGCTTGGTGGTTGAGAATCAACCTGTGAATCAGGAAGTCATAGTTAGATTTCTGGTCAAGGGTACATGTCCTGGTTGCTGACTCCATCTCCAGTGTGACACATGCAGGAGGCAGCCGATCAATGACTCTTTCTCATCATTAATGTTTCTATCTCTCTATCCTTCTCCCTTTATCTTTGAAATAAATAAAATATATTTAAAATCAATAAAACATGATTTAAAAAAAAATCTCTGTTTCTCACCATTTGACCTTGTGGCAGCTAGCTTCTGCTTGAGGAAGTGATAAGAGATAGTGAAGGAAAGGTAAAGAAAGGAAAAAAGAGGAGAGAAGAGGTGGGGAGAAAAGAGGAAAGAAGAAAATGGACAAGATGAACAGCACAATGACTGTTATAACCTAATGTTAGGAATGGTTTACTGTCTGTTTGGCATGTTCTATTGGCAATGCAGACCAACTCTAGTCTCATATATTAGGCTGCAGAAACCAGGAGGTGGCAATCCCTGGGGACAACTTGGAGGCTGTGCTTCATATGGTTCATTCACTGTGGTCAGGAAAGCAGGACCAAGCCAACTTTCACTGGAATCACAGGTGGAAGCTGTATTTTCAAATAATTCCACCTAAGAAGAAGAGGACTATTTCCAGGGGAAGAAAGTAGTATTGCACAATTTCCTCCCTGCACCATACACATACACACACACACACACACACACACACACACACACACACACATGCACGCATGCACACAATGTCTACTACAAAACGAGAACATTTTAGATCATACTTATTCTGTGTCATTCCATTTCTTTTTCTGCTTTACCTTCTTTCTGGCTTATAGATCAAAATAGTTGAAAACTATCTTACTCAAAATATTTGTATATTCAAAATGCAAATTCAGTATATTCCCAACATTTTTATTGAAATTGTCACCTTGTGTGTTTATGAGTGCCTAACACATAAGAAATTTAGTTTCACATCAATTATGAAATAAAAGAAAGCAAAGATATGTTGTTATGAGTTATACTTTCACTTCAGCTCCTCAAACAAATATTTTCTATGAAAAAACAGGCAAGAAATGTACTGTAGTATGCTATCAATTTGTTCCTAGGTTTTATAATCTAGAGAGACTCTTCCAATGATAATTCTAGCTTTAGAACATTAAAAGTTTTTTTTCTTTGTTGTTGGTGTTTTTGTTTGTTTGTTTGTTTGTTTTCATGTCTCTGATGTAGAAAGACTGGTCATGATGGCTTAAATGGAAGAATCTATATACTTTGTACTGCTCTAAGTAGCCTGGTTTTGGCATTTTTCATATATATATATATATATATATATATATATATATATAATAGAAATGTAAGTAGTTGCAGAACAATATCTTTCAGAATCTTTACATAAGTCTTTTTATTTCTTTATTTGTATAGTTACATTTTGTGGGACCTTAAATTTAGGCATATGTATGTGTGCACTTCTAAAAAGCAACACTGAGAGGAGCTCTAACCAAGATGATACAATATCTGGCTCTAATCCATATCTCCTTTCATTTAGTTGACTTCATAAGAAGTCAACACAAATTTGTTTTAAAACCTTAGTTTTGAGTTTCATCTTTTGTAAAGCTGAGGAATGTTTCTGCATTAAAGTTTTAAGAATTATGATTATTATTTTTCTCTAATGTCCCAAATTTTATGTGGTTTTGATCATTGTAAGTGAAAAAAGATCCATGCTTACCACACAGAAATATAGAAAAACCTTTTTCCTTGAAGAAAATGTTTACAAGAATCCTGAAACATAGAGTAGTATTTAAATACACACATACCCACATTTATCTAAAATTAATATAATTCATTTTATGGATATCATATTACTCTTCTTTTGTAAATGTAATTCATTTTATGGATATCATATTACTCTTCTTTTGTAAATGTATTATCATAAATTCAAACTTACCTAATAATATTAATAATAATAATAAGAAGAAGAATAACAACAACTCATTACACATCATTTACTCAGGTGCATTGATTATTAACGCTTGCCCCATTTTTTCCTATCACAATTTTTTAAGCCATGCCATTGAGAGCAAGTTGTAGTTATCCTGGTAATTTACTTTTACATATACCGTATTTTTCTGTGTGTAAGACAGAAAAATACGGTATATGTAAAAGTAAGTCTGTTGATCTGTTCCATGTATCTCAATTATTTTGTTAAACTAGAGGCCCAGCGCACAAATTCATGCATGCATGAGGTCTAGCTATTCTGCCCCTCCCCAAAATCATTAGACTGAAAATCGAGGGGTGTCTTATACATGGAAGTTAGCCAAGAAAGGAGCCACACAGGTGCATTGCTACCCATATCTTGTCAAAAAGGCTGCCTCCCATCATGAACTTTATTGTTACTGACTTCAGCTGATGCTATAATTGGAGGTCAAGGTGGCATGCAACAGGGACTTGAGCATTCTGAGCCTATAAAGATGTCAACAAATAAAAAGGTAAATACCATTGATTGTCTTAATCTGCAAAATTCAAGCTGAATATAATCAGCTAGGCAAAAGAGCATAGTAACAGAGCTGCAGAGAGACAATTTGGACCTTCTTCCACTGAGTGTATGATCATATAGTGGAGAAAACAGGAAAAACAGTTCTTTTTTTTTAATATATTATTGATTGATTTTTTTTTTTTACAGAGAGGAAGGGAGAGGGATAGAAAGTCAGAAACATCGATGAGAGAGAGACATCAGCCGCCTCCTGCATGCCCCACACTGGAGATGTGCCTGCAAGCAAGGTACATGCCCTTGACCGGAATCAAACATGGGACCCTTCAGTCCGCAGGCCGACGCTCTATCCACTGAGCCAAACCGGTCTTGGCAGGAAGAACAATTCTTTAACATGCCAAAAATGAAGAAGGCCTTAAGAGGAAAAAGAGCCAAATGCTTAAAATACTGATTTCTTAATTTGGTGTTGGAAAAGTTTTATACGTGGGAAGATATGGTAACTATATATATTCTCAAAACAATGACATTATTTTATACAACCTTAATTACAAAAGTCAGAAAACCTATAATTGATATTGATATTGCGAATGAAAGGGGTCACATACCAAAGCTGAGAAAATCAGGAGAGTTCTGCATGGTGTCCTTACAAGCTAAACCTAAAATAACCACATAGGATGGTCTGAAATTAAAACTTCTTAACTAACCAAGAGTCATGGTCATTAGTCGTGCCCAAGCCCAGTATCTTCCCTGACAAAAGTAAACTATTACCTTAACTGAAGTGGTCTTATTGTCTTTTTAATTCTAGGATAAAACATATCTTTGAAATATCATAGCAATCTCCTTTTTCCTGGACCCTTCAGAGCACAATATCTTGCCAGAGCAGGAGACCACACCTCAATGTTATTTATTTCGCACATACCATCTCTCTGTCAATTGTTAACTATCTTATTCCCACCAATGTAAAAAAAGTATTTGTAGTTTCGTTTTACTTTTTATCCAATCTCAGAGATGGTCCTCACCCCTCTGCCCCCACTTTGCTTTCTCCCATCTCCCTAATCTGCAATAAATGGATTGCCTGTAACCTTCCTTATGCTTCCTCCTTTGATTTTTATGTATAACATAAACTGTAAAACTGCCATTCTCCAGAGAATTTTCTCAATCTATTGAAATTTTGCTTCCTGACAGTTTTCATCAGTTTCGCTCAAATAAACTCATAAAAATACAGGATTGGAGGTTTCTTATATGGACAATAAAATACTGTTGATATAATAGTGTTATCTAACCTATAGTTCATAATAAATTTTTTTCAATTTTCTCAATAATGTCTTTTATTGGCACTTTTTTTCTCTCTTCAGGATCCAATCTATGATCACATATTGCTGTTAGTCTCTTTTTTTGTCATGGCTTTTTTAGTCTCTTTAGCTGGAACACTTTCAATTTTTGATCACCTCAATATTCCAGGTCAATTATTTTGTTAAACTAGAGTCCCAGTGCACAAATTCATGCATGGGTGAGGTCCAGCTGTGCCACTCCAATGGGGGCCCATTAGGGTAGTGTGATGGGGTGAGGGGCTATGGGCAGTTGGGGGCCTATCGGGGGTGGGGCTTGTTTGTGGGGGTGGCCGGGGCTGAGGGGGAAAGTGGCGTGCTGATCAGGGCCTGAATCAGATTTATTGGCTGCCACAGTGCGTGTCATAGCCATCGGACATTCTAGTCGGTCTGTCATTCATGATACTCTTAACTAACACTATTAAAAGGTAAAAGTAACCTACATAAACAAGTTACATAGGACACTGGGGAAAGAATCAAAGATTGAATTTTATTCCTGCCTATAAATTGTTTGTGTCCGCAGACAAAACTGTTAGTTTTTTACACAGTACTACTGCAAAACTATAAAATAATTTGGCTCCCAAAGAGGAATAATTCTACTCTTTTTATACCCCAATAATTTATTGTCATTCATTATTTTTACTTTATTTTAATTGTTGACACTATTATCGATGTGCATACCTCTTTCTTTGCCCTTGTTTTCCAATCCCTCAATCCCCCTTCCCTCTGGCAATCACCATACACTTAGCTATATGTCTATAGGTTTTGCATATATTTTCTTGGACAAATCCCTTCACTGTTTTACTAGGGTGCTCCCCACCCATTCCATTCTGAAAACTGTTAGTCTGTTCCATATATTCATTCTTCTCTATTTTGTTTATTAGTTTATTTTGTTCATTAGCTTCCGCAAATATATGATAAGTGAGGTCATATGATATTTGTCTTTCTCTAACTGGCTTGTTTCCCTTAGCATAATAGTACCTGATATATGTCATAGTGCCAATAGTCTTAAAGCTAAAAACATTTGAAAATTAACCTCGTCTTTCAAAAGCTTTTACAAAAACTAATTTACATTTAAATTACTGTACGTGTTACTTCTTATAAACCATAAAAACTTAGATAAAGAATGTTACAGCAAGTTTTTGAAATTTTAACAGGTGTTTAAATATTATAATATTAATCACTAGTTAAATATAATCTTAGTTTTAAATGAAATTTGATTTTTGTCTAAAATTTTGCTGTTGGAAGGAGAAAGAAGTGAAATTGTATAATCCATTTATTTAAAAATTTGAGAAATCAGAATTTTATTTTTTATTTGAAACAATAGCAATTCAGGGAGACTTTCTTTTCAATTTGATAATTGGAGAAATATTAAATGAATAATGCATTAATTTGGGAAATTAAGTTTCTGTTTTCCAAGCCAATTTTCCAAGAGACACAGAATGTATACTCTTAATAAACCATGTCTCTCATGAATTTTTGTTCATTCCTATATATGAATCTCTATTACACCCTTTCTTTTGTATGACATTAGGAATGAGTTCTCTCCCTTGAAAAATATATCTACATATAATGACCAAGGTTATTATGACACTATAGATCTAATACTGTGTAAACATGAGCCTATTGAATTGACTCTGGGGCTTTTCTAATTTGGGTTGAGAATTTCAACGAATATAATCTCATGAACCACATTTTCTGATGGAAAGCCAAGATTCTTCATTGGAAATACAAACTTAAGGGTCTTCATGCTGTCAGTACTTTCACATTTTAAACACATAGTGGCTGTTGGTGACTATCTATTGAGGTACACGGAGGAGGTCCTAGTAGTTAGACCTGATGTGACTAATTAGGTGACATTCTGTCTTCTTGAAGCTTGCATTTCAGATGTTATGTAGAACATCTCAAAGATCATTAATTACTACCCACTCCTGGTGATTCATTTTGGAACAAACAATTAGAGAAAAATCTAAAAATGTATTTTTCATGGCTTTAAAAACATAAAATATGAAAGTGAATTACTTATTAGCATAGGCACTTAACACTTATTTTTTAATCTTTCGTTTGAAAGGAAATAAAGGTCAGGGGTTCAAAGATTAAAATTTAGATACCTAGAAGCTACTTTTTAAATATGATCTTAAGAATCAGACACTAGAAACTTGCATATATATGCCAGAAAAAAAAAACACACAACAAAACATTAATCATTATTTTTGAAAGAAAAATTATCTCCTAGAGTGGGCACTACCTTATATAATTTATTTTCTTCTCCCAAGTCATTTTGAAACATTTATTTTGAAAAGCTCAGCCTATATAAACAAACTAATAACAAAGCTGTCTGTAAAATAAAGGGGTTAGCTTTCAAACCTCTACACTCTGGAAAGACATGCAGGAAGACAATTGAAATAAATGTTGACAAGGCAAACAATATTATATCCCATAAAAGTGGTAGTATTCCTAGTAGATTGGGATTTTACATTCACTCATCCAACAAATATCTGAGTGTCTCCTATGTTCCAGATAGTCTTTTAGGTGCTGGCATGCAATAGTGAACACATTAGAGTTGTGTGACATATATTAATAGACAATATAGAAGTTAATTACAAAATGGCTCTAATTTTTCACTCAATTCTCCATCCAATGCTTCAAAAGCAGTATGATTTTACAACTCCTCCTTTCAAGAAGTAAAATCTACTTCCCCGCATCTTGAATTTTGGATGGACTGTGGATTTTTCTACTTCTTCTCTCTTCCTATGAACCCTGCCACCCCCAAGAAAAGCTTAAGACCGCCCACCTGCTGGATGGTGAACAGCAACCTGGACAAGAGGAGAGTCATCTCAACCTTTTTGATGAAGCCTACTCTCAAACATCTCAGAAAGGAAACTAAAGATTAGCAGACTGTATATCAACCCAAAATTTCATGTATGATCCTAGTCAAGGCAGAAAAAGGTGCCCAGATAACTTAAAACAATATGAATTTTGAAGTGGTTTTCATACAGGGCAATAGGTAACTGATGCAGATGCTACACTTTCTTTAAAAAATTTATATGTACGTAAAAGGAAGATATTATAGTAATATATACAAATTAGTATTTCATATATTATACGTGTATTTATATAATTTATTTTCTTCTCCCAAGTCATTTTGAAACATTTATTTTGAAAAGCTCAGCCTACATAAGTAATAAGATATTATAGTAATATATATATGTGTATATATATATATATATATATATATAATTTCATATATTATATGTGTAAAAGATGTTATAGTAACATACATGTTGCATTCTACATATGTATATATGTATAGATTTATTGTACATAGAAATGGGTAAAATATGTTAATATTTCACTGAAGCAAAAATTAAGGGACATGTGGGAGGGAGGGGGCAATGGGGAGATAGGTATAAAAAATTAAAAAAAATAAAAATAAAAACTAGTGTTAGAATAAGTAATAACAAGCTATGTATATGTCATAATAAAAAGAGAAAACTACTAATAAAAAAATTAAAATAGAAATTTACTATAGATTAATAAGTAGAAGATATAGATAACTAACTTTGTTTTAAACATTGTAAAATATAATGATGATGGTCCACTAATCTTATTTTTTATTTATTTTATTATTTAGGTAAAATTTACATTTTAGGTTGAAATAAACTATACAAAATTGATTTTCTTTACCAGAAATAGTAGCAACATTTTCTATATTATTCCTGAATTTTAAAAGAAAAACAACACACATTTTTGTAGTTTTCCCAGGTTTTGCTTATAAATCAAGATGAGGCAATATATATGTTCATGGAAAAAGACATATTAAACAGACAAATCAGTTGTCAGTATCCATGGCTTGAGTGTTCAACATATACTTGCCAAAAAGCTTATGGAGCTATAGGCTCAACAACAGAATGTAAACAGCAACAACCAGACGTGGAGCAACAATGTCAGGTTCTTCCATTCACTCTTTAACTGTAACTTGTTCCTTTAAGATCACTGAATAAAAACAAAGTCTACACTGAAATCACTAGTTTTCTACTAATAAATGTCTTCTTTAAACAAATATGGTCTTTATGTATGTCCTGTATTGACTCAATCAAAACTTAATTTCTCAGAAATAAAGAAGGATATACTGAGAGCAGTTATTTTTCCCTAAATACCTACCAGTAGGAATATTTATTTGTGAATTTTAAATCATGGAAGAATCTTGAAATAAAAGAAAATGCTATTGGTGGCATAGAATGTTAGACCCAGTTTAATGTACTCTTTAGATTTTATGACAGAAAGAAATTTCATGAACTATGAAAACTCAAAAGAAATTTCATGAACTATGACATGAAACGTAAATAAGAGAAATGAATTACATTGACTAGTGAAATTCCAACAAACAAAAATTATTGTAAGTAATCTCACTAGTCATACTTAACTAGGTGATAATGATATTATACATAAAGCATAACAAAAGGCTGAGAATTATAATTATGGCAATGTTTAGAATAGAAATTTCTAAAATATTTATGCTGTTCTTGTAAGTGTTTAAATGATGTGACATATCTTTTCTCTGTTTCTCAGGGGTATAAAGAGAGGACCAGTTTGTTCAATTCTTTTTATAATACTTGGAATTAAGCCTGTGCTCCTGTATTTGTCCCACTACCCCAGGGTTTCACACCCTGTGGTAGGTGATGATTTGGGCATATGAAATCATCAGGAGGCAGCATCTCTGCAGCATGTAAGTTCCTCTTCTTATATACTCTCCACTAGAATATGTTCTTTTTCTA